>JACXGK010000124.1:11160-31328 GCA_016801125.1 Novumbra hubbsi | reverse complement strand
ACGGTGACTGCAGTAGCTAATGTATTCTGGTTTTATCACATCGTTTTCGTCGGTTTATTCAGCCTGACGTATTGCTGTTAACCTACTTAACTGGGCGAACTCGAATTTCCTTGGCGCCGTAGCATACGGATACTGATGAATTCTTAACGTTTTCCCATCCGTTCACAGGCAGCGATGAAATTGTTAGAAAATAGCAGTTTTGAAGCTCTCAGCTCTCAACTCTGTGTTGAAACGGGGGAGTCTCACATCATTGGCAGGTAATTACCATCACCGCATTGGACCAGTGGATCAAATGACCCATCTAATCACATGGCTCACCATATTCTGTAAGGCATGTCTCACTGTTGCAATACTAACAAATGTGATCCAGTTTTAATAGGGTCTGCATGTAGCCTTCTATTGGTAGAGTTTTGCATGCATGCATTCAATGCTACTCCTCAGGTGCATTTCTGATTGGGTATAGACATTAGGTCTAAGTGGGCGCATCAACAAAACCTCTGTCAGGGCTATTCAAGGCTGGTTTCTACCAAACACACAAACTCCTGTCACCGATTGGTTTAACGAAACCTGGCTAGGGTGTGTGTCTGTGCTAAAGAATACTATTGAAATTGGCTACTTGCCACAGGAGCCTGAGTAGGAACGAATGATCCCATATTGGTCTTTATTCATTAGAATTGCAAAGTAATTACGGTCTTATTTAATCCCTATCACAATCTATTCCGATTACTGGTTTTATATAATTGTTTTCACAAAATTGTAATTAATCATTGAATAAGCATTCATTCCACAAATAAGATCGAGAATTAGTTATTTGTATAACTAATGTGCAAAACCCCAATCGACCTTTGACTACTTGCTGCAGCTGGGATTGTGCTTTAGGAGCAGTTGGTTATGAAACCAGTGACTGCGGTACAGATTCGTATAGGGTCGTGACCTGTGTTCTGGCTGTGACTCGTGCTGGTAGTCCGATGCTGGACAGGGTGTCCCCTGACAGGTCTTTGTGGCTATTTGGAGGCTGTAATTGAGCCTAAACACAGTCACACCTATACAGCGGCCAGGAGCCTGGGTTTAGTCTGCTTCTTCATGGGTGTTTATGGGCCGTGATGGCAGCATTAATGTGGCACTTTGAAGGACACTTGAGGAAGTTTGCGAATTTAGTTTTCCCTGTGCAAAATAAAAGAAGCAGTTTAGACCACTCGTCTTTACATTCTGTGTTTTGCTTTTGCCCGGCCAAGAAGTGTCTCTGAGTGATCAGATCCTCATTGTTTAAACGCGTGGTGGTTAGAGACGCAGGCCTCCACCACGTGACCAGGGATCTGGTCAAGGACAAGAAAGATTAGCTTTCAAATGATATACCTAACATGGCGTCCTCACTGTTTTACACTAGTCTGTTCAGACAGTTGGACATATATTTCGTAGCTAGAATGCATGGGAGATCATAAGCAGAGTTACAGCAAGCTTGGCCGCAGACAAGTTCCCGACAGACGATGCTGGATTCTCAGGTTGTCGAATCAAAACCAACGCTGCGATGAGGCGTGCTTATAGTAGCGTGTGTATCCCTTGAAACTCCGGCGCATGCGTGCTTTTAGCAACGTTTTTTTTCTTTCCTCCAGTTTCTCTGTTAATGGAAACTAGGCCAGTCATGTGGTGACCTTAGCTCTTTCCTATTAATACTGAGCTGTCCCACAGTCTCTGAGCCAGGGTTTGGATTGCACAATGTTTGTTTTACATAATGTGTGGGGGGGGGGGGGTTATAAACCCAGGGCTAGACCCATCTGGTGTCTTTCCACTCACACCCTACAATCCCAGTGATGACACAGACTTGTTCAAAGCAATAAACACAGACACAGTGGGAGGGCCAGCACATGCCTGTGTGCTGGCTGTATTCCGCAGTCCGTCACAACATGTCCTCCAGGGAACGTTGGCTCACGAACATCCACTTTTAATGCAACGCCATCAGTCAACTTTGTTTTGCCTTCTTCTTCAGGATGGAGAGTTACTCCTGTAAGATGGCTGGTGACGACAAGCACATGTTTAAGCAGTTCTGCCAGGAGGGGGAGCCTCATGTCCTCGAGGCCCTATCGCCACCCCAGTCCAGCGCCACCAGCCCACCCCAGTAAGTACTGCGGCCACGCCCCGTAGCCGTCTTTATGGAATGCAGGTCACCCATAGGGTCGTATTCACACGGAAGGAAACGCAGGTCACCCATAGGGTCGTATGCACAAGGGAGGAAACGCAGGTCACCCATAGGGTCGTATTCACACGGGAGGAAACGCAGGT
This sequence comes from Novumbra hubbsi, assembly GCA_016801125.1. NCBI lineage: Eukaryota > Metazoa > Chordata > Actinopteri > Esociformes > Umbridae > Novumbra > Novumbra hubbsi. The sequence goes on along the minus strand of JACXGK010000124.1, from coordinate 29,048 downwards.
CACCCACATGGTCGTATGCACACGGAAGGAAACGCAGGTCACCCACAGGGTCGTATGCACACGGAAGGAAACGCAGGTCACCCACAGGGTCGTATGCACACAGGAGGAAACGCAGGTCACCCATAGGGTCGTATGCACACGGGAGGAAACGCAGGTCACCCATAGGGTCGTATGCACACGGAAGGAAACGCAGGTCACCCATAGGATCGTATTCACACGGAAGGAAACGCAGGTCACCCATAGGATCGTATTCACACCGAAGGAAACGGAAACCAACCATTGGAAAGACCTGTACTTGGTTGCTACACAGTGCACTAATGAATACAACTCTGAGTGGATGCTTGTTTCAGTCTTTTATTTGGCACATAATTGGTATATAGTCCATCCATCTATTTCTCTCTTTCTGTTCCCCACACCATCTGTCTCTCTCTTTGTCACTCCGTTTAGTTTGATCACATAATGTTACAAGGAAAATTACCTAAATAAAAAATAACCTAAATTCAAGGAATTCTCATTCTAATACCCCTTCCCTTATCAGACTGGGTAAGAGCAGCGAAGACGGTGAGAACCCACTGAGTGACAAGTGTTGCCGGAAGACCTTGTTCTACCTCATCACTACGCTTAACGAGTCGTTCCGGCCCGACTATGACTTCAGTGCCGCCCGGGCTCACGAGTTCAGCCGGGAGCCCAGCCTGAACTGGGTTAGTAGCTAATGGTTCACTTCCTCTCATGAAACACCACATTAAGATGAAATCAACCCAATCTCTTTCAAGAACTATTTTCAAGTCATATTGTATAAAAGGTTATTTGTTTTTATTTTATAAAAAAAATTTAAACAGTGGTGCAAGCTACTTAATGAGATAGGGACCCAGGTTTTTTTGCCCAATTACTAATTTTGTGGTCAGAAATGTACAATGACACCAAAATGTGGGGGAAAAGGCAAAAAATTAAATGTTTAGATGGAGGGGGGCGTTTGTGTACAAATCATTGACTTTCTGCAGTATGGTTTGCATTCACTAAAATGCATCATATAGGTATTGATAAGTAAAAAATACATGTGTTTAAAAATCTCATCAAGCAATACTTGGATGTGATATTCTGTTTGGCACATATCTTTCCATTAACACCTTTGTGGAGATTGCATAAGAATGAAAGTGTACTATGTCTCCCTCAGGTGGTGAATGCAGTAAACAGCAGCCTGTATTCCTCAATTGGAGCGGAGTTCAACTCCCTGGGGCCAGAGTTGTGGAACTCCATTGACCAAGAAATTAGTCTACAAGAATGTGACATTTACAGGTTTGTGTCTGTGTTGTGGTGGTATATGACCAATATACCACGCCTAAGAGATGTCTTTAGACCAGAGTGCCTGGACACTTGGCCTTGGTGTGTATTGGCAGTATATCACAAACCACTGAGATGCCTTTATTCTTTTAAAAACCAGTTAACAACACATGTATTTTAACAGGGTGGTTTGAACATGTAGATTTTTCCAAACACACACGGTCTTATGTGTCCATTGTGTTCTCAGCTACAATCCTGACCTGGACTCGGATCCCTTTGGAGAAGAGGGCAGCCTCTGGTCCTTTAACTACTTTTTCTACAACAAGAAGTTGAAGAGGATTGTGTTTTTCACCTGTCGCTCTGTCAGGTGAGCTGCTAAAACGGACTTCAGTCTGGTCTCCTCTAGAAATTGATGGACTTCTGATGCAACTTGCACTTTGTATTTTTCACCATGTAAGTAGAACAATCCTTCTTTGCGGGTAACACTTTCTCCCACTAAACCTACGTTCTGCTAGTGTAAGGGGTGTCTTTCCATCAGTTTGCAGCAGGAGATGATTGGGGTTGATTCGTTGAGACAGCTGGTATACGACCCGAGGCCTGGTCTCCCCCAATATGAGAGATTCTCCTCCAAGGGTGTGGGACTAACATATCAGGGGCTGGGCGATTCAGATATTTAAAGTTTTAAGATTTTTTTACTCTTTGCAGCTATGTATTCACTTGTGTGTTTTAAAAATTTGTTTTGTTATTCTTGACAATTTTCGGCCCTACTTTTAAATCCAGATCAAGTATATTTAGAGGCCTTTCTCTTTTCTGCTTCCTTTCTGCAGTGTCCTGAGTGGGTATGGCCGCGGTTGTCTGGACAACGAGTTGGACATGGAGCTGGATGATGATGAGGAGGCCGATGGCTTCACAGAGGACAGGTGAGATTGTGTTACCATATTTACTGTACAAGGCCGACGGTACCATCTGGCGTGGGCTGCCTGCTACCTCCTCCAGGGTGCCGATGTGCATTGGGTTGGATGGGAGTTTCCTAGCCAAACCGAACACTGGCTGACAACTGCCCTTGTTTTCTCACTCTGTCTACAGGTTACCCCGAGCCCTTTGTGTGTAGCGCGTTCTTGTGGAAGACATGCCGAGCCCCAAGCTTTAGACCCCCTCGCTCTCCAAATCCATTGGTTTCCATTGGCCTCTATGTTTTGATGTTCTGTGCAGCCTGACCCAGGGAGCAGTCCTGACCCGTTGACGAGTTCCTGTTTCACGCCTGTCACGTCAGCTGGATCACACCCTATACCTTGTAGGACATTGAATGCCAAGGGTTCCTGGAGTCTAGGTTGTCTGGTACACTGCTGGAACTGACCCGCTGTCTTGTGATTCGATTAGAGGACCTCCTGCTGAACTCCAAGGACATTCTCTTCTCTGTAAACCAGGCCTACTTTTTGCAAAAGTTTTTCAAGAGCTATTTCACTTGTTTTGGTGATGCTCTGGTAAGATCATGGACAGATAATCCATCCAATTGAAGACACCCCCCCCACCATATTCAACCCCCCCCCGACCCCCACCACATTGAAGACCAAACCCCCCTGACCCCCACCACATTGAAGACCAAACCCCCCTGCCGATAAAAGTCCACAATCAGACATTAGCAAAAGTAAAAGCAATGGAAGGGGAGGGGCTACATAAACCCCCCTCCAATCCCACAAAGCTGGTGGGTTGGGCATGGAAAGCGATTGACCGTTTGTCCAGCTGATTTCTTCTCATGATTTGGCTTTTGTCATTGTGCGGCGTCTATGTTTGACAGCGATGTTACTGTGAGAACCTGAACAATTTTAAAGCTCAGAGGTTTGAAAAACATTGCTGCTTTTGTTATGGAATCCTTGTGATATGTTCAATCATATTTTTGTGTGGACTATAGATGATACTGCCAAGCAATATGACATTAGATCTGCAGCTTATACAACATATCACATTTTAATTCAAGTCTGTTCTGTCTACGAATAATGATCAATGTGTGATTTTCTATTTCCCTTAAGTTCTAACATAAAGCTTGTGTGGATTGTCTACTGCTGCAATATACCTTGTTTCTAATGCTAAACATTTGCAACAGCTTTGATTTGAAGTACAAGGGAATGTACGGCACACAGGCCACAAAGTCATCAGATATTTTAGTAATGGAAATTAAAATGTTTTACAGTATTTTTTACATATAAAGACCCATTTATTTCTGTGTTCCTCGTGTACGGGTTGTCAACGCCCTGATGACCTCTCTATGACTTGTTTTGATGATCCCATTTGTTAATAAAGTTAAGTGTGTGAAACAAAATGGCGTCCTCTGTTGTCCTAAAGAGTGGACAGATGCAACATGTTTTTATTAGTAAAGACTAGGATAGGGTAAAGCCAAATAGGCATTTTTTTGACGAGGAACATGTTATTTTTATAATTTAATCTCGTCCTCAGCCTATTGGATATCGCTTGAAATGTCCTTGGTGGGAGTGACCATAATGCTTTACTTGTTTTATTTGAGCTCAGTTGGTAGAGAATTGTACAGGCCTGGTAGAGCATCATCAGGGAAGATGGCAGGAGTTGCCCAACGTCTGATGACGGCTAAGGGGCACCATCATGGAACGCAATAGATTTACTAGAAATGATTAAATATAAAAAATACATGAATGCATATGTTAATGAGTCACTTAAATGGAGGGACTATGTATAAGAATGTTTGTCGTTTCTACAAGGCTCTCAGTTTATGCACTTTAACTTAACATTACTGATGCTAGATTGCAATATTAAGTCCTATACGATCAGCCCTAAAGAGTTGGCATGCGGACCCCTTTAGAGAGCAAACAGCCAAACCTGTAGTTATTATTCCACATTGTTGGTAATATCTTAAATACACTATAATAAATAGTCATAACAGTTCAATTATTCAGGATGGTTTAATTAAAATAAATAAGTGTCTAGTTGGAGCGCAGGCAGCCACAGGTAGCTAATCATTTGAAGCCCTTCCAAACCCTTTGGAAGAAACTCTTCTTTTCTTGCTTTCTATAATCTTCTGCAAGGAAAGAAAAGCAACACAAGCAGAGGAGTTTGGTTTTCTAAAATATTAGAAAAAACGGTTCGTTTTTACATTTTCAATCACAGCATTGGCTCAAGTGTGTGTGTGAACAGGAACACATACCCACAGAGTGCAGATCTTCTCCATCAGAGAACTAAACACACACAGAAATCACAAACTAGATTAAATGGTCCTTCAGTGTTTTGAGGGAGGGACTATGGATTATGGAATCTCGGTTGCTTCTTGCTACATTGATTATTTCTTTTATTACACTGACTGGCTAGATGGCAGTGCTACATAACTGATTGAAGATGCTAACCTGGCTATATCAAGCTTCAATTTCCACAAGTTCCTATAATGCAGTGAGAGGTTTATCAACATAAAACACTAAAACAAAAATAAAACACTACTTGTCTAAATAATGTGGTTACAAGTGGGCCTTTGATATGTTATTGCACCAATTCATCCATTTCCAGAATAGTAAATGTATTGGGTTTTGCCTCTGCTTTGGTGTAGCGTGGATGTGGTTTTGATGCTCAAGACTCACCTCTCTGAGATTGTCCATCGAAGACCACTGCTGAATCAGGCTCCCCTGGCGACGCCTCAGTCTGGGACTGATTTCCAGCACCTCACACTCAGGGGAGAAGGTAATACTGGGGGTCCAGTGCTGGAGCAGTACCTTGCTGACCATCTCAGACAGCCACCAGGAAGGCCTCTGGTGACAGGGGGCACTTTGAAGGAAACTCCTTGTCAAGGTGACGGTAAAGCAGGCCTCCCAGCTGGAGCTCCAATGGGCCGTGGTTTAATTTAGTCTCAGAGCTTCCTCAAGGCTCTTTGTTGGGCTCTAGTCTTCTTAGCTTTGGCCAAGGTCTCCTGGACCTGGAAGCATAATTGCCATGTCAAATCAACACATTTCCCTGTACCCTCTGCTGTCCTCAGGGTGAAGTGTTTCAGGGGATAGATGTTATACACTAATCCAGAAGTAGTCTCTCTGGGACCAGGCACAATGTAGAGGCAGCCTCATGCTGTTTGGACATGGGTCTCGTCTTCTGGACCTTAAGGGCCTGTTGGGCTTTCCACTCACCACAGAAGTCTGGCAGGGAGAAACATGTACCAATGGTGTGTTTAAGCATGTTGGAGACATCAGGGGTGAATAACAGGAGTTGGCCTGAGAAGGAGACCTTGAACTGTTTCCTACCATCATAAGAAAGACAGGTGGGCAACATTCATGCATTTCCTAGAGTCCTCTCAGTCCCCACAGTGGTGGATATTCCCCATTCACCCAATCCCAAGTCCATAAGACTGGCGGAACAACCGCACCAGGTCACCAAGGAGGTGGAGAGCTGCGGCCCTCTGATTGGCAGTGACAGAACAAGGGAGAGGGACCAGAAGATGTGTCACAGTTACGCCAGGCCACTTTGTTATCCCCAGACCACTGGACATCACCTGCAGCCTCTCACCCACTGCTATTGGTGTCAACCTGTAAAACACACACACAGTAAGAGAATTAAGATTTTACCACGAGTGAGATTACTGATTATGATGAAAATGATGTGATTGTCTTATGTTACGCTTTACAGATGAACCAGATAACACCCTCTTAACCATAAAACTACACAAGATCATTTGTTCCAGTTTGCTGATATTCCAAATTAAAACGTTTCTCAAGAAGATGTATTAAAAGAAATTGGGATTGTAATCTGGAATTGACTCTCAGCATGTTACTTACATTTCAGTGATGGACGCAGCACTCTCAGTGAAGTCATACATGTGCTTAAAGCAAAAGTCCTAGGACGGGTGCACATGTGATTAGACATAATCCTATTCTTAATACAGTAATCAGTCCATAATACAGTAATTACAACAAACTATTTCTTAATCCAAAGAAATTGGAACTGTAATTGTACTTAGTAAATCAACAAAACATTAAAGTGAGTAAATATACTTTAAGATTCCTGCTTAGTTTTCTGGATTCCTACCTCTGGTCTCTTACCCTGTCTGCTAAAACGGATTGGCTCAATGAAGTCCAAAAACACAAAGCCAATAATTCTCTAAGACTATTCTGGAGGCCTTGTGCAATTAAATATGATCAGCAAACTGCCGTTCTCTTACTGCTGATTAAGTTTGCAATCCGCTCTTTATAAAGAGAACGTAACATAGACAGACATGACACTTCTCTCACCTCTCATTGAGAACATTAGTCATCATGACCAAAGGAAATAAGCCATCTCTGTATGCTTCCTCTGGACGCATGGGACAGGATACCAATAGACCCCCACAGACTCAATAGAAGCACCCGATAGCTTCTTTCCTGAAATATATTGAGTTTGGTTTCAAATTTAAAGCTGCCTGTATCTCCTTAATTTGGAGTTTGATTAACTCAGGAAGACATATTTGGTATTGACTTGACTTGTATGTGTACAAAATGACAAATATCCCCTTCCCCATTCTAGAGTTACATGGTGTGTGCAGGCTTTTGTTCTAGCCAAATGCATCACTAACACATCTGAATCAACTCATCATAAAGTTGATGATAGTTCTTCATGAATAGGCTACCTGCTGGTAGCAAAAGAGCTGTTGAGAGATGACGAGTTCATTATAGGGAGTATTGTCATCAAAACAGCGGAGAAACTATAAGAGAAAACATTGTATTTTGGCTTCAACATCACCCCGAGACAGGTTGGTAAAACCTACTCTGTATGATACTGACAAGCAGTTGGGTACCTATGCGTATACGACAGTATACAGTTTCTACCCTCTCAATTAACGTTTACTGTTCGTTTACATGCGCAGTAGAATAGAATAACTACAAAACTAAATCTCTAAAAATGAGACATATACGGCGTAAGCGTATATATATTATTAAAATAATTGTAGTATGAAATGAACGATAGCTTACCTTCGTTCTTTCAGAAATATGTTCAGCCATTTTTACAATGAAATGCAAGTACGTTCAAATAATTCAGTAGGATAGAGCCCTGAGAAGTGCCTTCTCCCACGTCCCGGAGCCCAGCTTCGTCAAAGTCCTCACTCATCGAGTCAGTAGAAGCTGAAGATGAGGAGAGGACATCCTCCAAAGCGACCCTCTCACCAAAGAACGAGAGGCGCTCTCTCCTAATTGAGACAGATAGGAGGGCACAACTCGGACACTCTGGGTGGTCAGACAGGCCCTCCCTGGCGTGATCCGGTCCCACGCTACACAGGAGTCATATGGGTCCAACCTTTGTCGTAAAGCACTGCGTTATATACTAGAATAATATGATACGTTTGCACCGCTACAACACTGCAAACATAGCATATAATTCTATTTTATAAAGCCCATTGGTTTTAAAAATAACTGAATTTCATTGTTTAGTGGCTAAGGACATTAATTAGGTTGTCAGGACATTAATGGCTGTTCAATACTCAGGTATTCAATTTCTGTCCGTGACACCACTTGCATAGATGTACAGTGCGTTTTTGCCAGTATCGGTTTTAGTGACATCCACAAGTTAGTTTCTGAGGCAGGGCCAGAAGAGACGAACTGGGAATAAGAAAACCAGTCATGATTTATATGCTGGGTGTTCAATAATGTTAGAAAGTATTCAATAAATCCTAGTTTATGTTTTGTGGTATTATTTGTAAACATTATCAAAGGTCATAAAAGATACACAAAACGTATTTAAATGTGCCGCTGGTGGCTTTCTACTCACACTCTACAAACACAGTGATGACAGAGACTTGTTCGAAGCAATAAGCCCAAGGTACAGTGGGATGGCCAGCAAAGCATGCTGGTGTATATTTTTATGAGAATTAGGTAGTTATATTACATAAATAAAATGTCAAGAATTGTCTTTATTCTTATTCTATAACTAATATATTAAACAAAGTACCGTTTTTGAACATATAGTATAACTATATATAAAAAAAATATGATCAAATAGCTTTTGTGGCTCCAGACACATTTTATTTAGTGACAAATAGGGGAAAATGTCTAATTGAATAGTAAAGGTTGATGATCCCCGGCCAAATCTCATGCATTGTATTTTAAGGGGTTTCGCTTGTATTAACAGAGATCATTACCGTGCTCAGTTAATGTTGAGCACACATTTTTTTGTTCTCCCTTGAGCCTTATATGGTACTTTTCCTAATTTAAAGCAACCGATTTGTCAAAACAGCAAATGCGGGAAGATTTCATCTGCCTGAACTGCAAGTGATTTCACCGCTTACGTGTGTATGCAGCAATGGATGAATGTTGAGCACTTTGACAATGAGATCTGTTTGCGCGCGTGTGCAGACGGAGGAGAGTGGATGGCGCTTGGAAAATCTCATGGCACAAGTTGTGTAATATTTATCTCTTTAAGTGTACATACACATGTATATGTACTTTATTTAATCAAACGTGTACAACCTTTTGTATACGTATAAAAATCAACAAATATTACCAACAATACTCTTAATATAAGGCCACGTGGAAAGTAATAAGGAACGTACCTTTTTATTTCATGTGCAGTCATTGACCACAAGATGGCGTTGCACGTTCAATAAACCACAAAGCTACTTGTGGCGTTTTTGTAACGAGGGTCCGGTAGGATCTGGCGGGTATCCACTGTAACAAAGCTACATTTAATAAACCTGCTAAACGGTTAATTACATTTTTCATTGCCAAGAAAGTATATTGTAAACATAACACAAGGTGTGTTGTTACATTACCCGGTAAGGAACACAGTTCTGGAAACATGTCAAACTACAATTGAAGAGTGTAATGTCTCATTGGTAAAAATCTTGAGTATCCATGAAATGACAATATTACATAACTCAGCAAGATATTTCAACATCAAGAATGAAGTAATCTGATCAGATATATGACCGTTCTTTTTAAATGTGCGACTTAACTTGTCATGTTCACCCATTTAGCTAAATTGTCAAATACAATTTTTTGAGGGATGAATAACATCCTAAATTAATACCTATGGCATGAAATCTACTTCTTAAAAACCTAAATTAGTTTTTTTTTATGGATTTGAGTAATACTATGTACTTCTTGCATTATAAAATGATCAATTGGCACTGCCATTACACCTGTCAGTTCTAATTCATCAAACAGTAAGAGACCTAAATAAATCTCTCTGAAATTGAGATTAATCCTACTTTTCAGCTTGACAAGGCATCTTTTTAAGACCTAATAACTACTTCGAGTTCCACACAGTCCGAAAGCAGGCATTGGGTTTGGACCGAAGGGGGGAACGTCACTCGGCTATCCCAGGACAGCCTCTTCAAAACTGAAAAACTACAGAATAGGGTGCCATTTGGGACACTGCCAGAAATGAGCAATGGAAATGGTCCAAAGATGGGGGGGTCACCTCAGCCACCTCAAACTGCATCAGGGCTCAGGCAGATTTATGACAAAGGCCCACAATCTTCATTTGTGGCCAGGCCCATAATGCATTTGAAGGCCAGAATAGTTTCTGCTCCGTGTTTCTTAACTGGATGTTTCTTTCATTATATGTCAGAGGGCAATAAAACTCCACAGATTCTCTACAAAGCACCTTGTTTTATGTTTAGGTCCTTTACAGTAAATTACCCAGCAACAAAAAAACACGTCAATGCAAAAAAAAGTATTTAATCATACTCAGACAATTCTTTTTTCCACACTGTTAATACACGGATAGTCAGGTTTCATTTGGCTTATGAACTTGACGAAATTTCAGTTTCAAATGACACTGGATTCCCTATGTAGTGCATAGCCCTTGATCAGGGACTACTGGGTTATGCTCCACAGTGCACCAAATAGAGAATAGGGCACAATTAGGGAAGCACAGACTGTTGTTGCTCTGTAGGGTGGATACTCTGCAGCCAGGGCACAAGCCGGAAAAGATTGTTCACTTTAATGTGTGTGAGAACACGAGGACTTCATCCCAAAACACAGGAAGAAAACAAAAGCAAACTGTACAAATACTAAATAAATGAACTGTAGAAGTAGTAAGGTGTAAACATATACATATTCACAAATATTCATAATCAATAGTATTGTCCAATCTCTTATCCACAAAACCTGTCTCATTGCCATGAATACACCGTAGCCTACCCACAGCATTTTTATGGTATGAAAATGAGACATAATAGTTATTATTATTCATAATAATGTCAGCAATCACAAATGAGCTTTGACCACCTTTAGTTGGAAACGTTTCCCCGAATGCCAGCCTGTTCTCATTGAAGTGCGCTAATTTGAAAAGAACTATTGTACTACAACATATAGGGCAGGGCATTTGAGACCAGCCCTGCGGACACATAGGTGATAGGAGGGCTGGGGTCTTGTGTGCTGTCCTGTCAGGCCCCCTGTATTGCCTGCTGCATTCCTCCAACAGCGCAGCACCGCTCAATCTTTGGTGAACACTCGTTTGTTGTTAGTTTACGTTTGTTGCGTTCTGCCGAATGGCCAACTATTACATGGCCAACGTCTCTTTTGGACAAAGTCATACCTCCCCCCGTAATAATAGTGGGGACACCGCTGTCGCGGCGTGTGTTGCGTTTTAGGAATTCTAAATACACAATTATTTCAAAATGGGGACAAAAAAACGTCTTATAAAAGTCAGCGCTTTCCTTCCCCGTCGCCTTCATCCACCGGTCCCACTCCTCGGATGACCGCTCCTTCCTCTCCGGTTTGGGTCCATGGCCAGTCGGTGATAGCGGTGCTCCGTGTGTCCTCCCTCCCCCTTTCGTCTCCGTCTATGTCCATCGAGTCCAGTGGATCGGAGGGGGGGTCCCAGGCAGACGCGCCAACCTCAGCTGAGCTCGAAGCCTGCGGAGGACTCGATGGCGTACAGCAGCTTGTTCCTCATCAGGTGCTGGTCGCAGAACTCGGGCAGCTTAAGCAGGTTCATGCAGGTGGAAGCAGTGGGCAGGCGCTCCAGGTCGCTCCCCCCGTTGTGGATGCAGAAGGCTGGGTACAGCTCCTGGGGAGTAAGAAGGGTAGGAGGTGGAACTGTGTAAAACAAGACATTTCGTTTGGGGGGGGCACGCCTTACATTTAAGTCCTTCAACCGACTTTACAACACATTGCACGCAACCCTCGTGATTAGACTTGTTGTCCCGTAAAGATTGAGGACATAGACTCGCTTTGATAATTCCATGCGTCACAACCATCGGGTGAAATGCACGGCGCGTCAGTTGTACAACCTGACCGTGAACGGGGGCCAACAGGGGCCGCGGAGCGGGAAATACCTCGTCACATGAGGATAATTGAAGATGGAGAGAACGAAAGGCATGGATCACCTGGTGTCAACGATAATCATCATATCCCAGGCAATTCTAATTAAGCCATAAATATGGAGCGCCATGGGGATATGAATGGTGATACGACGTGACATTAAGTGCTTGGCTCATACTCCACGGATAGAAATTGAAAGCAGGCAGCGACTTTGAAGGAGGAGGTTGGGACCGGCCGACCTTTGGGATTGGACGCTGAGGAGGAGCAGTGAATGGTCATTTCATGTTGTCCATCTGGCACTTTGCAATGGAAGTAATCCAGTGAGGAGGCCAGGGCACTGGATTGGGGCTCAAATGGCACTCTGGTCCCTTTATAGTGCACCACTTTTCACCAGATCCATTATGGTTCTTGGCTAAAAGTAGTGCACTATATAGGGAATATGGTGCCATTTGGAGCATGCATGCGCTGATGGCTCCTGTCAGAATCCAAAAGCATCATCTTTGTTTCTAACGTCCAGTCGCTCTACGGCGATTAATTCCTCTTGCCATTTAAAGATTAGGAGTGGGGCGTTGGATTCAGCGTCCCGCACGGTTAAATGGTTCTTGGGGGCTCGGCAGTAACGATCGAATTTTCCCGACAATTACCGTATTAAACTATCGTTGCTTATTGAGGAAGTGCCATTACGGGAGTGATCATTCTGGGGGAGAAATGCCTCTTTATCATCTTTCTTAAATGGCTTCTCCTGACAGAGCTATTTCTCCGCTAATGAATCCTTGGAAGTTAACGGCACCTAATTAAGGCGAGGCTGGCACGGGCTCGGGGTTAGGGTCAGGGGGCCGCTCCCCGCCCCAACAATCACCATCCCTGCCCCCCGTCGCCCCCTCCTGCACGGGGAGGAGGAGACCGAGGGAGGGGACTTGGAGGAGCAGGAATGCCACACCCACGCGCTCCCCAAAGTCAAATTCATTAAACTGGGGGAGTGGGGGGGGGGAGAGTCGCAGTCCTCCAGTCACGAGGGACATTTTTAAGAGTGTTCCCATCCTAACCCTCGTCCCTCTCAGCACTTACGTATTCCTAACTAATGACGGTAATAAACAGCAGTAAAACCAATCATATGACAATTACAGCTTCTGGGTATCCTAAGTGAGCCTTATAAAAAGGCATATAAAAACTCTTAATGGATTTCAGCAGCGCTTAATCCACTAAAACCAACGGGTTTTAGTGTCCCTCTAAATGGAGTCATTAGGAAAGTGGAACGGTTCTGGATTGGCGGAATCGTCAGCTGATGAGATGACAACGGTAAGTACGGTATGCACAATTCCACAAGAAGTTTCCGCTCTCGGCTGAAGTCGTTTTGTTAAGCAGTATCTTGGTTCACGCCGGGGTGACGACAGGTGTATTCACACCGCGGTAACAACAGGTGTATTCACGCCGGGGTGGCAACAGGTGTATTCACACCGCGGTAACAACAGGTGCCCAACTAAAGAACCTGAATGACCTAAAAGAGGAATTAATGATTAATAAATGGAAACCAAACACCCTGCAACTCATAAGGTCAAACAGGAGCCAGAAGTGCAAAAGTTCATGGTGCTGACGTTAGTCTGAAACCAATGACAATATTTGTCCGATATGTGATGCCTGCCAACTGAGCCCACACCCAATCGGTTGAGCAAAGGGCTTTAAATTGGCTGTTAATTCAGAGGAAGGTTGTGAAAAAAAGATAAGCGTGAGCCAGGCATGTTTAGGAATGTCATCTCAAAGCCAAATTTGAAAAAGACACAAATGCACATATTTTCATTACATGCCTAACCGAACGGCAAACATTATTACTATTGCTGACCCTTATGTCAGGTTGCGTTCATCACAGCATCCAACCACTATGCAGCGCACTGCTTTAGGCAAAACCCCTGAGAGAGCGTATGCAATCAACAGTCTACAACAGTGTCCAGTTATAAATATTACATTTCATTCATATGATACACATTGTTGGATGAGGACATTCAGAGTGTATAGTATTGTGTGAGGAAGTAAAAGAACAGGGATATTAAATACACGTATTAAAGGATTTTAGTTAATTAAATCAAAATCACTTTCACGGTTATGCAGTTAGCTTGTGGGACAGGTTCACGAATCATTAAAAAAAAAGACCTAAACCTTTTCTTAACCTTCTCAGGGCTCCCTTAGAGTGCCTGGTGACCCCTCACCTTGAATCCCAGGAGGGGAGGCCGTGAGCAACTGGTGACAAACTTCAGCAGCTTGCGTTTCTCGTCATCTGTGAAGCTCTCCACCACCTCCCAGAAGATAGTGATCACCGGGTGGGTGGCCGTGTATCCACCTGCAGGAGGGAGGAGAGAGTGGGAGGGAAGGAGAGAGGAGAGAGTGGGAGGGAGGAGAGAGTGGGAGGGAAGGAGAGAGTGGGAGGGAAGGAGAGAGGGGGAGGGAAGGAGAGAATGGGAGGGAAGAAGAGAGGGGGAGGGAAGGAGAGAGTGGGAGGGAAGGAGAGAGGGGGAGAGAAGGAGAGAGTGGGAGGGAAGGAGAGAGTGGGAGGGAAGGAGAGAGTGGGAGGGAAGGAGAGAGGAGAGAGTGGGAGGGAAGGAGAGAGTGGGAGGGAAGGAGAGAGTGCGAGGGAAGGAGAGAGGAGAGAGTGGGAGGGAAGGAGAGATGGGGGAGTACAAAAGACACCAGGTTTTTAAGTAGTCAAGCCAACACCTGAGAACCATTGAATCAACTGTTTGAAGGAATAGGAACAGTTTGAAGGAATAGGAACAGTTTGAAGGAATAGGAACAGTTTGAAGGAATAGGAACAGTTTGAAGGAATAGGAACAGTTTGAAGGAATAGGAACAGTTTGAAGGAATAGTATGCGAGGCCACCTGGTCCATGAAGTTGGCAGTGGGCTGACCGTTTACTCTATGGAAGTACTACTGACTGTACATCAACTATCAACTAGCTTCTGATGACACTTCGGATTTTACCAAATGTCAATTTAATCAATTTCTCATTATATGATCAAGACACAAAGGAATCCTTTAATTATATATATTGCTGAGGAGTAATTTAAATTATCTGTGTTTCTGAAGACTTATGTGCTCTGACTTTGTTTGCATCCTTAAAAGCTCTGAATTCTTCTAGGCACGTTAATGTTTTGGTTCACAAGCAAGTGTGCCAGATAGATTTAAAATCTCAGAGCCACCCCTTTTCAAAGCCAACCCCATTCATTTACACCATAAAACAGAAAACAAACGAACTTGCTGTATAATGATTTGAAAAAAAGTATGAAGGTATATCTAGTAACAAGCAACGTGGTATATGGCTCCTCAAGTCCACTCTAAGCCAAAATATCTCTGATCGGAAACGTCCAGCAACGCCTGGAAGGAGGCTACCGTGGCGACGGAGTGGACAGCACTTGTGTTGTCATCTCTGCTGCCGCTACTCTCCGGCTGACCAAAACCTGACTGTCCTGTAGTCATGTCACGTAAACCACCACGTTTGACCACAACAATGAAACAAACAGGAACGCTGGATTGCTTCAGAAAACCTTCGGGTGAAAAGGATCTCACGCTGGAAACAAATCTTTAACCGATCCGATACGGTAGTACACATGTTGTTGCTGCGTGCTCCCTCTCCCAAACCAAAGACCCAGGAGACCCTGAAGTTGCTGGACACATTGGAGGACTTCCACTAGGAGGACCGTGTGCTGGGTTTCTCAGGTTGCACATAAATACAAATAGCACCAGGAGCTCAATAACCTGGAGAACAGTATTGTACATCAACAGTTTACCTATATAACAACAAAAGGAAACTCACGTGTCTAACAAAAAGTTATGTCAGGAATTGTTATTCATTGTTGCTGTGACGGATATATTGTCGCAAGCGACTAAGTAAAATAAAACAAGCGTTGCCAATAGCTGGCCGATATATCGATGCATCCCCACTACCAACAATACTCCTAATATAACACAACAGCAAGGGTTATTAATAATACCTGAGCATTACCCACACTGGTCTTAGAGAGGACAGGGATAATGTGGAGTATACTGGAGCCATGTTAATGCTCAGGGGTTAATAATAACACCTGAGTATTACTCACACTGGTCTTAGGAGAGAGGACAGGGATAATGTGGAGTATACTTGAGCCATGTTAATGCTCAGGGGTTAATAACAACACCTGTACATTACCCACACTGGTCTTAGAGAGGACAGGGATAATGTGGAGTATACTTGAGCCATGTTAGTGCTCAGGGGATAATAATAACACCTGAGCATTACCCACACGGGTCTTAGAGAGGACAGGGAAAATGTGGGGTATACTGGAGCCATGTTAATGCTCAGGGGTTAATAACAACACCTGTACATTACCCACACTGGTCTTAGAGAGGACAGGGATAATGTGGAGTCTACTGGAGCCATGTTAATGCTCAGGGGTTAATAACAACACCTGAGCATTACCCACACTGGTCTTAGAGAGGACAGGGATAATGTGGAGTATACTGGAGTCATGTTAATGCTCAGGGGTTAATAACAACACCTGTACATTACCCACACTGGTCTTAGAGAGGACAGGGATAATGTGGAGTATACTGGAGCCATGTTAATGCTCAGGGGTTAATAACAACACCTGAGCATTACCCACACTGGTCTTAGAGAGGACAGGGATAATGTGGGGTATACTGGAGCCATGTTAATGCTCACATCCAAACCTCACATTCTTAATGTGATCTTACCGGAGTAGTTCGTGAACATCTTCAGGTCATCAAGGCAAATGGGCACATGTGCTCCAGATATTAACACCTGTAGTAAGAAAACAAGGACCAGTGACACATTTCAAATATTTTTAAGTGCACGTTCATGTAATGTTAGTTGCAACATTCTGGCAACGGTCTCAAAAGTCTTTTATTTTTCTAGAATTTGCCCAACCCCTTAACTCTCTGGGGCGTACCTGGATCTCCTGCTGGTCAAACATGCGCAACCACTCCAGGTTGACCACATTGGCCAGTCCCTGTCTGAAGGCCAGGCAGTGGGGCCTGATCTGTTTGTTGAGACGGTAATCGGCCACTAAATGGATGTACGCTATCCTGTTGGCTGTGGACACAGGGATGTCTTTCCCTCCCGGCTTCAGCTCAACCACCTGGAAGAAAAGCATGGTCAGACATTCACCTCAGAGCCTCATTAGACATTTACCTCATGGAGCTCAGCCAGCACCAGAGCCTCAGAGCATTTTACTTAAGGAACTCCGTTTCTGCATTACTCATGTCTAAAATGTAGCCATTTACCTGTTTGCACACACACACAATGGTCATCCAGACGGGAGCCACCATATGTCACATTGTGTTGCCTTACTCGCGCTATATTGAAACCTTAGGGTCAAGAAAAGTGCCTCCCCAGGCAAAAGTGTCCCAGCTGCAATCTCTCTGAGTGTTTGTCTGAGATAGCATTTTCAGATAGCATCAGGCATGGAGCAAAGGGAGCTCCTATAAGACCAAGGGCCCAACATTTGTATTTGGCAGGACTAAGATGCAAAAGTGTGGATGAGGATCCGTTCTGTGTCCCTGGCTTTGGTACGGTCCATGAACAGCTGCTGGTCCATTAAAGTCTGGCACGAGATCCTTGCAGCAGCCTGTTGGTCATCAGCTATAGTGTTGAGCTTTGGGTCACAAAACCAGATCAATCTATTTCCTGGAGTGGTTTGGATGTTGATTGAATAGTCTCTAAGGAATTTGAACCATACCAAACAATCACAATGAAATAGTCCAGATCACTTAGCGCTTTTATGATACTGTAAGACCATTTGGTTTCCTGAAATTCTGAAGCAGTCAGTCAGAGAGGGGTGGGGCCACAGTACGTTAGTAGTCAGCTATATGGCTGGCAGCTGGTGTTTGAGTACTATGCAAAATATCTTCTAAACAAGGGTATATATTTATGTCTGAAGAAAGAAAACCACATACCTTAAATTTAGAGTTTAAGAGTCCAAATGTTCTGGGAATCAGCAATGTGTGCCAAAACATTCAAGTGGTATTCGGGGTTATAACAAATCAGTTTTAGCTAATTATCTGCAGTTCAGTGGCTGAATCTTTGGCAAATGACTTATTCTCATATAGACCCACACTAGCTCTGAGTGGCTAAACTGCACAGGTCTGTCAGACCTGGAAGAGGCCTCTGGATACGTCTCTACCATCTGTTGTGTGGCAGACCTGGAAGAGGCCTCTGGATACGTCTCTACCATCTGTTGTGTGGCAGACCTGGAAGAGGCCTCTGGATACGTCTCTACCATCTGTTGTGTGGCAGACCTGGAAGAGGCCTCTTGATACGTCTCTACCATCTGTTGTGTGGCAGACCTGGAAGAGGCCTCTGGATACGTCTCTACC
>JACXGK010000124.1:0-11060 GCA_016801125.1 Novumbra hubbsi | reverse complement strand
GAGGCCTCTGGATACGTCTCCACCAGCTTTGCACAGCTGGACACAGTAATGTTTGAGCATTCTTTAAGCAACGTCAAGTTGGACGAAGAGCTTTATGCATATGTTGGATTGAGGAGTGGGATTTGAATGGGCCTCTCCACGATGTTGTTTTTTAGCCACTCCAGTAGAGCATTGTCTATATGTCTGGGTCATTATCTTGCTGAAAGATGAATCTTCTCTTAAGTGCGAGGTCCCTTGTAAAGTTCAGTAGGTTTTCTTCCTGGCAATCCCCAAACAAGATTAGCAACGAAGGCATCTTACCACTCTCCCATAAAGGCCACTTATGTGAGGCACCTGAGCTATTGTTGAGGTAACAAACAAACTACTTCAAATTGCCATAGTCATCATGGTGGCCTGTTTTACTCAGCCAACATAATTAGATTTTTATTTATTGTCAGTCATTAAGCATTTTCCTTTAAAATAAAAACGTTTCTAATAAAAAAGTGAGGTCCCAAGACACCAAAAACAAGGTTTTTCCCAAAAGGCTGACTAATTTTTGGTTTTGAGGGTAAACCTTTGCCTTGAGGAGATGCACCTGTTTAGCAAAAATATTCAGTGTTAGAAGTGTTTCATTTTGGCAAAAAGGGTGAAGTACTAAATAAACTGGTGATCGTAAGCTCATAAGGCATTTGTTAAATTAACTTAGATTTTAAGTTCTAATTTTCAAGAATAATCGGGTGGCATTCATTCATAGGTCAAGAAAAGTATATTGCAACTCCGGATTTCCCCTTCAACCAACAGCATTTCAGTCAAAATGGTAGACAGAACACTTTGAATGGACTATGCTTCAAACAAACAGGCCATTCTGAGTCTATAATAGTTTGTGATTCCAGTTAATATTGACACTGCACCTTGCTGCATAGACCATGCACAATATCGGACTGTTATATTGTGTTTTTAAGTTGATTATGTGCTAATGTCTGAGTACGACTCTTTATCTGGCTTGCTTTAGCCATCGCCCGAGGGCACATACAGGCCGGTATGCCTCCGAATGTGTGCCTAATCTCCCGCAAAATGTTTTCCTCGTCATATTTGTGATGCCTGATTTGCCACCGTTGGCTGGATCGTAGCGCCAATGTTCAAACCTGTTTAAAGAGGAGCTAATAGGAGCGACGCTAAGGCCCTGAGCAAACAGGGGAAGAGGGTAGAGTGCTGAGCCCCACCCGTGTGGTGAGGGGGACCGCAGGGCAGCAGGTAGAACCCCATCTCTGGCTAAACAGCCAGGCGCGGAACGTGAAGGACGTGCTAAACAGGCAAAAGTCGCGCCTCTCAGGCGTGTTCTGAGATGACTGCCTGAAGGTCGGTTTCGTGGAATGGTCAACAGAGAGCCTGCTATTCCCTTCGGAGCGCAGCACTCAGGGCGAGAGCGGGCAACGTGCTTTATCTCTTTCGGTGGCGAACGCAGACAAAGTGAGGGAAATGAATTATTAACAGCTCAAAGAGAGAGAGATAAAGTACAGTGCGAGTGAGAGAGAGAGTGGGGAGGAATGGAGGTTGGGGATTGAAACAGAAGGAGAGAAAAGGAGAGAGAAAGGCCTTTGAGACAGGTGGAAAACTGGGACAGAAGCTGGAGGCAATCAAAGAAGGAAGTGATAAAATAATTCCAATAAACACTCTTTGTTCACACATAAAGATGGTGAGTTATTTCTACCACCCCTTCCCCTCACCAACACCACAAACACACCCTGACCCCCCACCACACACACACACACACACCTGTGCCTCTCCCAGGTCGTTATTGACAATGGTGAAGTTGAGTCCCAGGTCCTCCACGTCGTCCTCATAGCTCTTGAGGAAGAGCAGGTTGCGGTACATCTCGGGGTCCAGCGAGGCCAGGTGGTGGATGTCCACATCGGCACTGGTCCCCAGCAACTTGGACAGGAAGAAGCTGGCGAACGGCAGCTCCACCAGCATGTTCTCGTACAAGGCCTACAGGGTGACGGGGAGCAAAGGGCGAAAGGTCAAGATGACAGGTGTACCTGGGTCACAATAACACAAGAGAGCGTGGCACAAGCCGGGATCATGGGTTTAAGGCCTTTTGGGCTACCCATACGTGTGTGCGCATGATTGTCAGATAAAACACTGCTGCTAAAAAGGACATATGAGATACTATGAAACCAATGAGGTCATGGCAAAGTCATAGACGTCAGACTGAAATGACAACTTGCGAAAGAGTACAAATAACAGAAGAATCTTCAAAAAACCACAATGGATATCTTAATCGCTGTTTTATGGTAAAAACCCGTACTCAAGGCCGTTGCCCAATATTAAAGGAATGACCGGTGCAGTTCCCATCAAATCAAGCCAACCCAAGAGCACAGTCCATCAAAAACCCACGAGACTTCAAATTCACCCGCCTCAAACTTTATAAATGTCAATTCTCACCTTGACCCGGGCTGTCATTAAGAACCAAACAGGTGAGTCATAAAACCAGGAGCTAATGTACTGGAACGGTCCTAAAAAGAGAGCGTTCCAGGCATATGGAATATACAGGCCCTTATAAATGATGGCACTCTACACCCTGACCACATCAGCTAAATGGATTATAAATCCAGCCCATTTCCATAATGCATGCATCTTAAACACACAGGCGGGCTGTAAATCACAAGCTATTTTCTAAACACAGGTTAATTGCGCGACTTCAAACACTGTCTGTTTCCTATGCAAAATAATCCACTTAGCATTTCCCGTCTCAGAACCCCCCCGGCCAGATGCGCCACGTGCCCCAGGAAACCTATCAATAACAGTGGCGAGAGGAGGCGGCAACGAGTATGTGGGGGGAGGGGAGGCGATGGCTCGTTCCTCCCCCCCCTCATCCCATTAGTGGCTTTATTTATTGGTGTTTATTGCCAGAAATTGTGCCAAAATGACTTGAGGAAAACAGATTAATTATGGACCGGCCACTTTTAATACAAGTGAGTGCAGTGGCAACGCAATTAAAGCAGATAGCGGCGCCATCAGGGGGAATAAAACGGCCAACAACACGGCTAGCTGCCTTCTGCTACCTGCCAAATAAATGGCTTAATTTACAACATTAAGAATCAATAAAAATATAATGCCTTTCGAACACGTCGCCATCAATCCGGGGCGCGACAGAGCGCAACTTTGTAGGGGACCGTTTTGGTCCCGACTGCGGAGGACAATGCAACAAACATGGAATGCTTTTGTGTCCATAAGAGCACGAAGAGCAAGTCAGGATTTACAATACTTGGGGTGTTCCACCATATAGGGGCCGGAAGGTTCCAGATGAAGGGGTGCGGTGAAAAATGATTGAGGCATGGAGGAGAGGATGGTTAGCGTCACACCTCCGGCTGGAAGTTACCGGAAGCCGGGCAGCACGGTGACAAACATTTTCTGGATTAGTTTTGACGTATTCAACAACTGGCCTAAAACCCTGGAGTGTTTCTTTAAGGTGAAGTTGGCTTTTTGTTTGCGGGAACGAATTGTGGCTCCAATCCCATTCAAAGGCTTTAAAGAGAAATCGGTTGAGTGTCTAAATACCAGAGAGCACAGAAGGGCACTGAATTACAATTCAACAGGCTTATACTCCGTAGGATATTATATACTCGTGAGGACACCTATAAAACACACACAGGTTGTGTGTTCTTGGTGTGTGGAGTCAATCCTCACAAGTGACAGTTGGGAGGACAAGACGAAAAAGAGGAATGACCCGTCAGCCCATATTGTGACGTCCAATCCCATTTGGGTGAGTACCCCAGACAGGCCCACTCCCGTCCATAATGCATTACCTTAACAACAATGGGGGCCGTTCATTAACTATATTAATCTCCCGTGTCCCACAGGCTGATGTGCTGCGTGTCTCCACGCAGTCAGTGATGCAATCTCTAACGGTTCCCTCCCTCCTCCCGGGTCGCTGGTAGTAACGGCACTAAACAAATATCAATACCCCCAGTCAAACGAGCACTCACACGCCCATATTTATGGAGGGGCGAGGGGGACTTAAGGTAGGGTTAATTGAAAGTCAAATTCAAATTAATTTCCCGGTCCTTAATTGCCTGAACCATTAGCTGTCGTGAAAACGGGGGGAGGGAGCGTGCTGCTTGCCGCTGACTAGCCATTTATCACAGTGGGATGAACATGGAGAGAGACCTGGTTCGCTGCCCTAATACCTACATAGTGCACTATTTTTGACAAGCACTGGTGGGAAATAGTGCACTACACAAAAAATAAGGCAGCATATGGGACTCTGGCCAGCAGGAGTTATGGCACTCTGATGATAGGAATGGGCCATATCAGAGAGAGACTTTTAGATGTGCTGGACTGTAAAACAGATCAAAATGCTATTACCACATGCTTTGACCGCTTATTTATGTCCCTGTCGGCGAAGGCTAGCGCTGATTTAGCACCCGGCCGAATGCAATCGCTACACAAACAAGGAGGCAAGAATCATCGGCTAATGGAAGGCCTAATTGAGAGGCAGCCCGTTGTCATGAGGTAATTTTTCTCTCGTAGAGAAAGGGATGAACCCTACCTGATACACACACATGTAACACACACAGCACCATGATAAACAATCAACTGGCAAATACATTACAGCTTTGAAAACATAATGCAGTAATAAATATTGTGTTGGGTGTGTGAGCATGCAGGGAAAATATTGCCTGTATCAGATTCTATGGAGAGCCACTAAACCAGGCTATGTCAACATTGGGTTCCAAAATCTGTTATAGTAACAGTTATAGGTCAGTTTCTTGGACGTCAAGTTGACTAGTTTTAACAGGAACCACAAACAACTTTGTTTGATATGAATCGTCTGATTTCAACGAATCCGCTTTGTACTTGTAATAGCGCTCCTAATCTTCTATGACCTCCCTCATCTCTCTCAATTTATTGTTATTTATTCAGGAAGAAGCAATGTTTTGCAAACTCCTTGCAAGAAACGCGTCTCTGAAACACATATGTGCAGCATTCTGAACTCTATGCAACTGAACGTGATCCAGAATCTCTGTGCGGAAGTGCACTCAGCCTGTTGCTGTGTTCCCCACAGTACTTAGCACACCTCAACATGCCAGTCAATTCGTTCAGTAACAACATTGACAAACTTTAACCTACCATTATCATCTGTTGCAGCTACCATTATCATCTGTTGCAGCTAGCATCTGTTGCAGCTACCATTATCATCTGTTGCAGCTAGCATCTGTTGCAGCTACCATTATCATCTGTTGCAGCTAGCATCTGTTGCAGCTACCATTATCATCTGTTGCAGCTACCTTTATCATCTGTTGCAGCTAGCATCTGTTGCAGCTATCATTATCATCTGTTGCAGCTACCATTATCATCTGTTGCAGCTAGCATCTGTTGCAGCTATCATTATCATCTGTTGCAGCTACCATTATCATCTGTTGCAGTTATCATTATCATCTGTTGCAGCTACCATTATCATCTGTTGCAGCTATCATTATCATCTGTTGCAGCTACCATTATCATCTGTTGCAGCTACCATTATCATCTGTTGCAGCTCGCATATGTTGCAGCTACCATTATCATCTGTTGCAGCTAGCATCTGTTGCAGCTACCATTATCATCTGTTGCAGCTGGCATCTGTTGCAGCTACCATTATTATCTGTTGCAGCTAGCATCTGTTGCAGCAACCATTATCATCTGTTGCAGCTAGCTGTATTTGTTAACAGTAAGGACGTAATAGTTACTGGAGCATTGTTCATCCTGGCACGCTTTGCTGTATTAATTTGTCCAGCCCTAGGGTTTTTGCCAAATAAGTCTTATACCTGAAACTCTAGTCAAATTCATGTTCTTTTTTTTAATAAAAATTATTACATTAAAAAAATTAAGCCATTTTAGTAAACAAAATGGCCTTTTACTTTAGTCAAAATGTGGGTAAGGTTAGCAATTTCTGGGGGAAAACGGTCGAGCTTACCAGCCACTTTGATAGGCAGTCGACAAGAATATGAGAACACAACTTATCTTTTGTGGAAGATAAACAAGAAATACAGTATCAAATAATGACTTAATGTCGCAATTTCATAACATGCTTCATAACATGCTCAATATGCTTGTGCAGAATTTGACCAAAGACAGATGCTTTCTTAACAAGACTACTAATATGATACAGGAGACTTTAACCTTTTCAGGCGTTAGAGCTACTTTAAAAAACATTAAAGATTAAAATTAAAGCTATTCTTTTTGTTCCTACTTTTAACTGGCACATTTATCTTTCTGCCTTAGCATATTTGCCCTAGTCAGAAAGTCAGAAAGTAGTGCACTACATTTGCTGTCAATGTACCTGGTCAAATAATTGAAAATAAATAAGGGTAAATAAACTACTATAGAGGGTGAGCTTATACATTATTTTACCCGTAGTCTGTTTAATTAACGTTATGTAAACGTTAAGGTAAACCATTTACCTTGAACGGCTGCAGTAAAAGTGAGTTTGAAGCTTGTTTTTCTCAGATCAATGTGGGAGAATGTTATAAATTTTTTTACATTTTAAACATTCCTTCAGCTTCATGCTAGCAACCCCAATGAGATGGTCAGTCTGTTCAAAAGAAAAAGCAGGATATGTTTTAACAGCAGACTTTGCAGAAGCACCAGGTATGCTGTCAATGAAATAATTAGCATACACCTCGTAAAAAAGTCATACTTAAGTCATGTTAGGCATGCAAAGCACAAACCGCATCCCACGTTACAATCCACTCACCAGGATTGCCACCTGAGTTGATAGATCCCTACACAAGCTAGCTTACTTGCTTCCTACGGCTCAAGACGCAAACCACATGAGCTGACAATCACTGGCATTTTCCGTAAAGATTCAGTGTGTGCTCGTGTTTGCTTTTTCACCCAGTAGTGGCCTTTCAAGTAGACGGGAGCCGGCTACTCAGAATGGCTTTGTAAGCTGCTCGTCCACGAGCTGCCTGCTAGGGAGCAGCTTGTTGGAGACCCGGTGAAAATGCTTTATATATATTATAATCTTTTGTCAAAATATTATTTTCCAAAGGTTACAAGCACCTGTTAAACAAGTACTAGCTCCTAACTAACTCTTCCATGTAAAACATCCATGTAAAAAGTTCCTAGTAATTAATGATTATGTAGCTATTTTTAGATCAAAAAGATCCAGGACACGAATGTTAAACTGTCTTGGGCACCAACTTTTGACACTTATTGTAATTGGCCTATATGAACAGGGCCACCCAAATGTAATGTAAAAAAAATAAATGTAAACCATGACAGCCATAGACATTCCACTGACACATCATTACGATTACCTTTCCAAGTATCCGTCCCAGGAAGTAGTAGTGTCTGGCGAATGAGTCCCCGACCAGCATCTGGGCAGTGGGGCTGGGGTACAGCAGGCCCTCGTTGGTGGTCTTGAAAAAGCCCTGGTTCGGGTTGAAGCCCGACTTGAGCAGCTCGTTGAGAAACTCGCGAAAGATGCCCCCGCCGTCGATGCCTGCCTCGTCCAAGCCGTGGGCATTGAGCAGGTGCACACGGATTCGCTTCTTCAGGTCGGGCTCTGGATGCGTGCGGGACACACACAAAAAAAGTCTAGTTAATATAATATGTGAAAACACACAGTGAAAACACACATTTACTATAAATGGGCAATCTGATATGCCAGTAAATTCCCTTAGTTGGACTCCAATCAGAGAACTTAAAAAACAAAGAATGATATGAAAAAAAACATTCTACAGTATGAAAACGCACTTTCATTCCAC
The DNA here is from genome assembly GCA_016801125.1 of Novumbra hubbsi. NCBI lineage: Eukaryota > Metazoa > Chordata > Actinopteri > Esociformes > Umbridae > Novumbra > Novumbra hubbsi. Next base: position 3,330 of record JACXGK010000124.1, on the reverse strand, counting down.
CCCATTTCCCCATCTCGAAACAGGATTGCTCTGACCTAGGGAATATTAAAATCAAAGTGTATAAAAGAGGTCACGTTTCAGCATAATTAATGCATGGCAGTAAATCAGGGCAGCTATAACTTATCAAGACACATAAATGATATAGCTCACGTATTCAGCCCCTCAAAAGCAGGTCCTCGCACTACTCTTTTTAATCATAAGGCCCAACAAAAGTGCTTTTAAATTCAAACACAAAAAGAGGTGACTTAAAATAATTGATTCCCAGCTTTTATGCTATCCATTAGAATAATCACGATCACAATTATGCTTTAGTGAAATCCAATAGTTCAGAGAGCGATGGGAAAGCTAACCTTCACTTCTAATGAGATCGGTAACCTCGGCTACAATATCTGGATTTTATGGAGCGCCAACGGAAGACAGATATTGTCTGAGGCTGGGTCACAATATCCCCTTTCGCTTGAAATAGTCTCTCGCTGCCTGCTTCCCCCAAAGCTACACTCTTTGAACAGGTGAAACATGCCACCCTGCAGACTTAACCAGTTAGTGAACATGGGCACACTTTTGGATTAGGGGAATGTACTGGGACACGGGCGGAGACGTGTCCCTCCGCAGCCGAAGACCGTACCGTTTTCCGGGGAGAGCTTGTCGTAGGCATCCTCGTAGATGTAGTTCCGCCGGATGGTGACGTTGATCCCGTCCAGGAAAGGCCCGTCCCCTTGGACGTCCCGCTTGTCCGCGTAGATCAGCCTCTGGAAGATCTTCACGGCAGCGACAGAGCTATTACATCAACCCCTCATAAGGACAAACTACCCACAGCCTGGCCCTGTTTTATAGGACATCTATATGGACTACAAAGTCTGCCTCCGATCGATGCAGTAAACAAATAGAAATCCATCCAAACCAAGGCGATGCATTCTTTGAAACAGTATTGTCTAAATCTTTACTGCAAATGTTTTTTAATGCAGTTTCTTCTGTGACTTTTACAGGGGCTCATATAGTTACACTGACGACGGAGGTGCCACTACAGTCACATTCAGATTATTGCTATGGGTTTGGCTGTGAGACCAGCTAGACGGTGGAAGGGTGTGGCACTGAATGGATTTATTAACGCTGTGGAATACCTTGACCCGCTCCTCGAAGGGCACCACGAAGGGCAGCTCGGTCAGGATGGCCAGGTGTCTCTCCTCGGACACGGACAGCTGAGGAGGCTCCATCCCCACTGCAACGGAGCACACAAACGAGTTCCCACCGTGAGGAATCTCAACATCCACCCAGAGCGTACAACCACAGCACGCGTCCATCCAGTCGCTCTGTCCCTCCCTCCCACGGGCCAATGCAAGGTTTGTCTGACCACGGTGGGACTTGATACTGAGACCGCACTTTTGGTGAACGTGCAACAAGACCGTGTAGAGCGACGGTCTTCCCTTTCCTGCTACCAAAACCTTAACCTCTACAATCCAGACCAGCAGTCTCCGTACTGACAAACCCAGAACAGGAAACCCAGGTCCCCATGTAACACCCAGACCCCCCGGATGTATCTCCCCAGTGAGCCGGCCGCAAGCCAGCCAGGAGCCTCGGGCCCGTCTCCGCACTGGGAGGACTGTTTACAGGCAGCCCATTAGAGAGTGCTCCATCCAACCCGCCCCTTTCACTAACACATCCTTTTAATTAACTCCACGGCGAGCTGCACGTCCACCTGTCCGGCCGCATCCATTAAGCAGACGTTTGTTTTGTATTAAACCCCGCGTTGGGAACCGCTTAGAAGCCCAGAAAATCGCCGCGGCAGCAGAGCCGGCCCGCGTCCGACCCCTTACGGCTCAATTATTCCGCTCAATTAGTCAATCCTATCTGCATCTGGCCCATCAGGTTTCCATCTTTGAGGAGAAATACGGCAGCGGAGTGGTCAATACGACGGCCATTCGTCAGCCGGCGGCCTGTCCATTTCAGGAAATGAAAACGGGGAGGACAAACACGCGGCCAGATGTGTCTGAGCTCATTGGGACTCGGGCTAATTCAATTCGTCCTGCAGCCGGGCTGGTTAGAGTAGCATTAGGCAGGTCATACACGCATTGTTACCCGCTTGTTTTCACACCGCCCGGTCTGCCGACCGCTGCCTGGCCAGCGCTCTAAGTGAGACGGCAGGGAACGCGCTCGTCTCTCCTCCTCTGGCTCTCCACAAGGGTGTCGGGAGTGACGCAGAACACAGCCTACATGTAATTCACGCTGCGCCGACTTGAGGTCTTAAAATACCAGAGATCACACGCTAGTGATCCACTGCACTAGTGTCCGTAGCACAATGAAGGCGGTGGTGATTCTAAGTTTCATTTTGTTGCCGTGCATGACATTGGTGTTGTGACTACATAGAAAAATACTAATTCTGGTACGTACACCTTTTTGGGAGATATGCTTCATTTATAATCGATTTAATATACATCTTTTTTGTCTGAAGGACAAAAACTCTTCTTGTCGTCAGTGACAAGGACTGGCAGACAGGTCAGGATTGTACACAGAAAGGCCCTTGAAGGCCCTGATCCAGAGCACACAGGACCTCTGAATAGGTAAAGAAATCTACTTTCAGCACGACAACAACCTGAAGCACGCAGCCAAGATGACGCAGGATTGGCCTTAAGACAAGCCAAAATGTCCTTGATTGGCCCAGACTGAGCACAGACTGGAAACTGATTTATCAGTCGGCCGATCTGAAGACTGCAGTTTACTGAAACCCCAATCATCAAATCTCACAGCAAAGCCAGTAAAAGAATAGAATAAGCATTTTATTATAAACCATGTGGTTTTATCTTCTGAAATCTATTGCATGTAAGACTATGCTGCAGGCAAGACAAAAATACCACTCAATTAGTAGCCAGTTTCTAATAACAATAAAGCACCTCTTGGGTTCTTGGTACATAACATACCATGGCTAAAGACAGTATGTACTCCCAAGTTGTGCTGTGCACAAGAACAGTACTTGATAGATGTCTCACTGCTTAATCCTACCATCCAATGTGGACTGCAGGGGCCCAATGCGACCCATCCTCCGGGTTCTCCACACGTGCCGGGCCGAGGGAACGTACAGCTGGGTCACCTAGAGGAGAAGGAGCGGGTCTCCAGGCATCAGTTATACCTCATGTCTAACATATGGTTACACTAACGCCTTATGTCTAACATATGGTTACACTAACGCCTTATGTCTAACATATGGTTACACGAACGCCTTATGTCTAACATATGGTTACACTAATGCCTTATGCCTAACATATGGTTACACTAACGCCTTATGCCTAACATATGGTTACACTAACGCCTTATGCCTAACATATGGTTACACTA
>JACXGK010000123.1:146957-157676 GCA_016801125.1 Novumbra hubbsi | reverse complement strand
CCCCCCCCCCCCCCCAACCCCCCCACTACAAACCACCTTCCAATCTGCACCAATCATTGGTCCCTTCTACTGTGTTCTCTCTTTCATTATCTCTCTATCTGTCTGTCCCTGTACTTCCTTCCTTCCGCCCCTTCCTCTTCATCCTCAGAAACCACAGGGTGCAGCGGGCGGCGGTCAGCGAGAGCGGCGGTCGTGACATCACTGGACAGAGCTGTGCTCCAATAGGACGCACGGGCATGTTGCCAGGCAACAGCAGTGAAAGATCACCGTGTGCGTGTGTGTGTGTGTCCGTGAGTGTTAATCATTAAGTCTAAGTATGTTTTTCCACGCTAGCCCAACTCATTGACAGGCTTGTATAGGCGAGTGTTGCCGTGGTTTTCTATACTTTCTTAAACTGTCGTAAGGCAAAACACTCGAACAGCGCTGAAAGAATCATTGAGGGCCTGATTAAATCTTCAGGTAAATAAATGTTTGCCTTTTGTTTGTCTCTTTCACCGATGTTTAGTGTCCGCCAGTCATGTCTTTCTGCGGCCCCTCATGAGTGAATGTAGCGCGAATCTAGGCAATTATTTGTTTGTTTTTTATGGTTGGTGTCGTGCCTGTTGTGTCTAAGTGTGTGTTGCGCGTGCGCGACCTTGTGTGTGTGTTTGCGCGAATGCGTCTCTGGAGTGTTTATTATATCCGATACAGTACCTCTTTCTCGCACCACATATTTCTGGGCCGATCGATCTCTCTGACTCCCGACAAGACAATAATCGCCCCTCGCTCCGTCTCCACCATTATTACTGACCTCCCCCGGGAGCAGGATGGAGGGATGCAGGGAGACAAAGAAATGAAGGGAGAGAAGAGAAGGGGAAATAGCCACAACGCCTTTCCTCGCTTTCTCCCACCGCTGGGTCGGAAGGCCATGTGTGAAAAAAAGATGGCCGAAGAGGTGGAGCGGGGCAAGGAGGCTGCTGTTGGGACAGCCGTGAACGGAAGAAGGTGAAGGGGGGGTATGGTGGGGGTGAAAGGGGAGAAAAAGTTTGGGGGACTTGGGAGGGAGGGATTAAGGTCCGAAAGCTCGCGAGGATGGAGCAGGGGGCACGGAAAACAGGAGAAGCCAAAAGAAGGGAGTCGGAGGGAAAGGTGGAGAAGACAGGGGTGACAGTAGTCTAATAGAAGGAGGAATTTCAGCAGGAGGAGGGAGTGACAATGAGAGTAACAAAGACACAGTGCCTCTTCCGAAATCGAGAGGAACAGATCCGACTGGAGAGCATAACAGGGGAATCAGACAGTCCAGGGGGAGGGTTGGATTCATAAACGTGGACGCGGTGGAAAGCCTACAGGTCCAAGATATCAGAACGTCTAGCATGCTTCTTCTCCGGAACAACCGGGGGAAAAAACACCGCAATGACGTCTTCAAATGGCGTTCGCCATCGGCGTTGCTGAAAAGTGTTACGGAGACGCAGAGAGGACAGAGAGTCGTTCGGCTTGACAGCGCCGCCTGGCCGATGGAACAATGTGATCTATGCATTGGGGTTGGCGTTAGATTGCCCAGGTTTATAGGTCTATCGATCGGACTCGACTTAAATTGGCTCTCAATTAAAGAGAACGGTTATTTGACCTCTTTACCCCTGGCGTCTTCGCCTCATCCTGTCCTGTTAAATATTCCCCCTTCACCTCTCCTACCTCCGTCCATGGTCACATCCATCCCTTTCTTTCTGTGTTATACCTCTCCTTCCTTCACGCCTTCCTCTCAGACCATCCCCCTCTCTCCTCTGTTCAGACCCCCTATTTAAACCCTGTTATTCCCCCCCCCCCCCTCTCTCTCTGGACTTTGGGTTTTTCCCCGCTTCTCACCTCTTCCTCCGGGCCGACAGTTCAGAGCCCCCTTCTCTTCCTCTCCATCACTCTCTTTAAAATAACAACAATGAATTATTGAGTATATTTATTCAAACACCATTAATTATATAATACGTAAGGTAGCTGCACCTGAAAACCTGTGGAGAAAACAAATGGAGGAAATAGAAGGGGTAAAAGAAGAGGAAGAAAGAGAGAGAGAGAGAAGGTGGTGGTTTGCGGTTGGGGTTGAAGAGGGGAAAGGGGGGGTAGGAAATTGGTCTGGCTAGCGGAACAGCTTTTCACCCCCCCACCCCCTACTCCCCCTCCCTTCACCATTCTGCTTTGTATTCTGTGGAGATGACAGGGAGAAAGCTTTATTGCTCTGAGTTTGTATCGATCGGGGCCCCTCAGAGGGGGTGCACCGACCCGCGCGCTCCGGAGGCACTTTCGCAACGGCCGCTGCCTCATTTCTGCGCCCCCCCCCCCCCACACACACACTTATTTCTTCCCCTAACCCCTCTCTCCTCTCTTCTCTCTTTGGCTCGGCTCGCTGGGGGATTCAAATTCGCAGCTCCCTGTTTTCAGAGGTTAAGAGGCAAAGCGCCCAGCTTTTTATTTACCTAACCGCACTCCAAACACAACGCCCGAGTCACACACATAAACCTCAGAGGCCAGAGAATAGAAATGTGAATGAAAACATGAACATAAGTCTCCATATCCTCCCCCTCCGACCTCTCACACACACATACACACACCGACACACACACACACAAAGGTTTCCTATTTTCCCGTGCGCTTCCTTGTCATGTCCTCAGTCGTGCATTATTTAAAAAATGTCCTCGGCCGAAAGCACAAAAACAGTTCAGAAACAGAAAAGTCAGTCATAACACTGAATAAATATTTTGTGTGTGACCATACATTTCTGATGCGCTTTTTGGGGATTTGTAACATTACAGTCACACACACACACACACACACACACAACCGGCATCCTGACAAGAAATTCAGCAGAAGTCCCTGAGCCAGGAGCGTGACCGCTCACGGTTACACTTGGAGGGGGATAAGAGGCTGAGGGACAGATTCTGAATTTGGGGATAAGAGGGGATTCAATCAGAGGAGCAGCTAATTCCCCGGGGAGAGGCATCGGGCAAGCGGCCATCTTGCGGTGTTGCATCGCGCCCTTGGGCCCCAGAATCTGCACTCTCCACTAAAGACGGCCTTGACTCATAATGCCGCTGCGTCGCCCAGTTTAACAAAACTCTGTTCCGCGGAAGTCGAGTCGACAAACCGGGTCGACGGGGTGAGGGTTGCCGCGTGGCGGGCGGGGGGTTGCCGCGACGGTTGCCGGCCGCAGACCACCAGTCAAAAGTGGCTCTTATCTCTCTATTTTTAACTTGCCTCCATCAGCGGACCCTCTGACCGTCTCGTCGCCACTTATGTTCACTCACCAAATGACAGACGCAAAAGACCACTCTGCACTCTCAGACGGCGAGCGCGCCGTTGCTATGTCGACGCCGTATGGTCGTCAAGCACGGCAATTTTCGCCAAGGACTAAAAAATAACACATCTGAGTGATTGTGTGTGGGGTGTTTGCGTATTTGTGTGTTTGCTCGACTTCAAGTGGGCCCAAACTCCTATGGAAAATACGCTACGGATCTCTGACAAGCTTTGTTCCATTTGGTAAAATGCACCAGCTGGCTAAATTATTCCTGCGTTCTTGTTTGCGTCCTACGTGTGGACTGTGTTTGTAATCGAACCAGTTGAAATAGAATTGTCTGATGAAATTAAACATTTGAATTATCAGACATTATACCCACTGATTCAATTATTTATGCAAATTCTGGATCTGAGAGAGCCACTAAACAAGTTGGGTGTTTTGCAGATTTGAAGTCCAATGTCATAGATCTTAATAACCAAGTAATATAACAAAAATCTCACATGATAAAATAATAAGAGCTTGTAGCTCGAAAGCACAGTTTTTACTTGGAAGCCCCATTACAGAGGCTAATATGCCCTAACATTAAGTATAATACCAACAGACAAGTTTTACCATGTGATCAATTGATCTATTTTCAGTTATTCATTTTATGACTCAAAATCCATGTTATGAGGAAAATAAATTGTCCAAGCGGAATATAAAATTGCAACATCCGCCAGTTTCAGCAATCAGACAATCGCTAAATTACTGGTTATAGTGGTCCAAAAGGTTTTCCTCATAGCCCGGCAGTTTGTGTAATAATGCAGTAAAAAGAGCATTGACGAACGGAGGGCTATTATGTACTTCCACACTGGCGGATGCCTGCCAGTCCAAAAATGTTCCACAAGGAACTCCACTGAAAAGGGTCTTTAAAGAACCCCTGTGGCAATGTTGGATCTAGAACATTTAAAAAAGGGGGGTTTAGAACTTATGGAACTTATATTCCAGAAGTGGCTGCCTACATAGTTCTCTTTGTCACCCATTAGTGATTTGTGAAAGTTATTCCCATTCATCTTGTTATGTTTGCAAATTCTTGATGTCTTTGAATATTTAGACATATTCCGAAGGTTGAATCTATTCTATTTTTGTAACATAGCTGATTACCTAGTAATAAACGGATAATGGGTAACTATTTAAGCTTTGGGACTGACTACAATACATCAGAACAGATGAACACAAAAGGGTTGCTTGAGGAAACTCTGGGGTTCTATAATGTTCCTCGAGTCAATATTAATTCTTGGACTGTAGACAGGAAAAAACGATGCAGCTATCGAGCTAAGGGTGCATCTGTTTTCGGTGTCTATTAAGACAACAACACACCCCTCAGCACTGAAAAGGCTTCAAAACAATGAGGCCAAATATAGCTATACTGAAAATGCATCTGTGTGTGTGTGTGTGTGTCTTTATACATGCCTTCCGAGTGTGTTCGGCTATTGCATTACTTTGAACCATAGGGGGGAACATAAGAGTAAAAACCCTAATGGAAGAAATTCTAAATGACTCCACACACATATGAAGGAGAGGCGTATATGATGTTGGAACTGTTTCCAAAGCAACGGGGGGGGGGGGGGGGGGGTTAAAAGGATACAGCGGTCAAAACGCAAAAGATGGAGAAACACGTGTGCGGGATGGGGACCCGAGAGTACACGCACACGCTCTCATGCTCGTGTGTCGGGTGCGTTGGCTCATCCCGAATGTGTGCCGCGACGCCGGCCAAGCTGGCGGGCTACGTGCCGGACCGGCCGCGAGGCGTCCTTCTAGGGCCACTTAAACGCGCCGGCCGCCTGGGGCGAGTGGCTGGAGAGCCCTTCCGCGTCCCCGGCCGGCCGCCATTTCACGCCGCTGACCGGTGTAAATTGGATCAGGTTTGGTTCGCGCCGCACCCGGCCGAAACGGGAGAAACAAAATGGCCGCAGTGGCTCTCTGTTTCTCTGTCGCACACGAGTCGTTGGAGGGAGGAAAGGCTCAGTCTCATGACGGTTAAAGGGAGTGAAAAAAGGGATTGGGGTTTGCTGTAGATTTGAAATATAAATCTTCTGGGATTGAATTTAGGAGTTAAGGATTGGGGGGGGGGGGTGAAAGCTATTTTTCCTTAAAGCTCAGTATTATATCACGTTGTATTTGTATTGTGTGCAAACAGCACCTGTAAAACAATATGTGAATCGATTCAACTCTATTAATGCTAAGGAAGTCATGGTTTTTAAATTATACTTTAATCCTGAAACATACTTTGTAACGGTAACACCTTCACACTTTAATTATGAAGCACTTAACTATTCCCTGAGGACCCCTGGGTATGAGTGATTAAGAAGGTTGGATGTTGATTCCTTCTTGGCTGCGTTCCTGTCTTTGGAGAACTCATACAAAGTGCTGCAATCGCCTGTGAGTTATTTTATTCTAATACCCAAAATCCATTGGGAAGAGGTTTAATATCCACCCTCAGGAAATGTTAAACTAATGGCCCGTTGACATGTACCCTTGACTATACGAAAGTACAATATCCCATTTACTCAAGCTATTTTCAAATCACACTTTTTGTATTTAGCATAGTGGTAGTTTTGTATGCTATTTCAATAGCCCTATTTTTGCTAAATATGCTGATAGGTTTGTATGGCGCATGCATTTGTAACATACTTTGTAAGTTGTTTACTGAACATACTTTACGTTTGGTACGTTTTGGCCTTGCAGGCCATATTCCCCATTTGTTTCGAATGTTCCTAATGTTCACCTCCTATTCATCCGCCTGTTGTGTGCTATACGATTCAGGGTTCTGTCTGTGGCACAATATGGGTCACAGCATGGCCCGGTACCAAACCTAGTTCCCTTGTGACAATGCGCAGAACTCTGTCAGCGCTTCCTACTTCTCACAGAGGAGCATATAATTACAAAATGTCCTCGCCCCTTACAGTACAAAGCTAGCTGAGTTGTAATTGTACTGCATGCTTCGGTCCACGCTGTCCATGTGTTGTCTGCGTCCGTTCGGGATTTCTGGAATGTTCTCTATGTTCCCCATTCAGTGAAAAGCAACTAATTCTATTATTTTGTGAGAATATATTTCTTTATGCGAACGGTGACCAACAGGCTTTAAATTGACGGGAGGCTTTCTGAGAGAGTTTGCTGTTTCAAGGTGAAAAACACACAAACAATGGAACTTCGGGTAAACTCCCAAGTTTGTTCTTCGGTAAGAGTACTCGTGACCGCTGCGCTAAGGGCATTCTAAGTGCTCGCTGTTAAGCGCAGTACGATGGACTAGACCTGGACCAATCCCAACCCAATCCATTGACGCTACCTGTATTCACGCCGGGCCTAACCTGCCACGCAGCCCTGCTGCTCGCCTGACGGAGACGCCCGGTGTAGTGAGGCGGCCCGGGGACACCTGCTGTGGTGCGTGTGGGTCTGTGGTGCGGCCGGATCCACGCGCAACGGTCGTGCTCGCGGAAACGCCACGTGCTCGCCGTGTTTACATTTGCAGAACGGGGGCACGGAGGGCGATATCTCACGGCGATCGATGAACGAGGTAGCAGATGGGCGGGGGCGGGGGTTGGGGGGGATCGGTAAGGAAAGCAGGTTATCTCCTGTCATTAATGGAGGGATTCCCGGGCGGGGGTGGTGGGGGGGGTTGCGGAGGGGAAAGACCTGGATTCATTGAGAAAAAACAGACTGTTTGGCATCGGGAGAAAGCAGACAATTATCTGTATTGATTAAAGCCAGCCAGCCAGCACAGTGAAGACGGAAAACTATGACTGGATCAATAGAGAAAGAGAGAGAGAGAGAGAGAGAGAGAGAGAAAGAGAGAGAGCAATAGAGGCAGGGCACAAAAGGAGAGTTGGAAACAGGGGAGGTTCAGAGTTTGAAAAAAGATTGAGGCGCAACACTTGTGGCGGTGGAGGGTGAGAAAGTTGAGATGGGAGCGAAGGAGAGTGCACGGGGGGAAACAGTGTCGGAGTCAATAAACACGGATCCAACATGGAGGACCTTGGCCTATCTTCACTTCACTCTCCCACTCCTGTTGGTAAATAAAATGGATCCAACGTGGAGGATGTTTCCATATTTCCACTTCACTTCACTGTTGATGGTAAATATGTAAGACTAAGTGTCCGAACCCAATGAATCAGAGAGCAGTGAACTAAACACGTTGAGGTGTATTTTTCTGGTCACAGGTACAAAAACTGCATGGCAACGGCCCAGGATGAGGGTTCAAGCTGACCTAGTAGCTCATGGGAAGTTCCGCATGTAGCGTGGTGTACTACAGTACCCATAATGCTCTGACAACGGATCCAGATTTAACTTAATAAAATTAGTGCCAGAAGTGGAATATTCCTTACAATATAGATTATGGTAAAAGCCTACTGAGGACACAAGAAATGAAATGACAAACAGACCTCATATAAGGGACTTTGTTGTATACTTACGCCGTATATTTACGTCATGTATTTACTCTTTTATATTTCAGAGTGATTCTTTCCGTTGAGCAGAGTTGGTGTTCTATGCTTCTAGCTTGTGATGTTGGACAGACTACTGTAAGCCAGAATAGGTGCGTTGAAGCGAAGAGGTATGTTTAGGGATGAATGGATGGATGGATAGATGGATGGAGGGATGGATGGAGGGAGAGAGCAGCAACAACTACAGCTACATCGTTATGCATGCCTGACATCACAAGTCCCTTCTCTGGCCTTGAGGAATGGGCACCTTGGAAACGGTCGCTAAGGGACCAGACAGGCCAAAGAGCAAATGTGTGTCTATGCCTGCACCAATAAACTTTGTGCTAACATACACATAATGACAACAGTAAAATGTTATTCCTTACTGCATTACGTTAAACATACACTACAAACATACACTCAGTTCACTAAACATGATAGGACCTTTTGTGGAATCCATACATTTACCACTAACCCGAACCAATAATATAATCTTACCCTTAGCCTAAGCATATTGTTTTTATACAAGGACCAGACATTTGACTCCACTTTGCCTGATTGGCCATGGTTTACTACACTTTTGAGGACTTCTGATTCTCACGATTATGGTAATAAACACACACACACACACCACCATCCCCAGCAGTATGTGCTAATGTGGGCCATGCTATCCTCGCTCCCTGGTTCTAATTGGGCCGGTGTGTCACGGCTGGGTCCTGGGGAGTGCTGTAGGGCCTCTGAGAAATGGACCTTAAATGGCTCTCACTGGCTCTCAAACTCCAGTTGGCTTTATTGATGCCCTGGCCCACTGCCAAGCAGACACATTTCCACTACAAACGCTTCAGCCCCATTCACCTACATGCCTCCTCCACCTGGCTGGACTGGCTGCCTGTGGGCCAACTCCATATGCACACCGACACTCAAACTGCCCCACTTCTGCTCAGGGAGCAAAGTGCACGGTAGTCAGGTACATAGTGAGGGGGACTAAGTGCACTGTAGTCGGGTACATAGTGAGGGGGACTAAGTGCACTGTAGTAGGGTACATAGTGAGGGGGACTAAGTGCACTGTAGTCGGGTACATAGTGAGGGGGACTTAGTGCACTGTAGTCGGTTACATAGTGAAGGGGAATATGTGGACTGTAGTCGGGTACATAGTGAAGGGGACTAAGTGCACTGTAGTCGGGTACATAGTGAAGGAGAATATGTGGACTGTAGTTTTAGTAAAAAGTGAAGGGGAATATGTGGACAGTATTCTGTTACATAGTGAAAGGGAATATTTGGATTGTAGTCTGGTACATAGTGAAGGGGAATATGTGGACTGTAGTCTGGTACAAGGTGAAAGGGAATATGTGGACTGTAGTCTGGTACATAGTGAAAGGGAATATGTGGACAGTATTCTGGGACATAGTGAAAGGGAATATGTGGACAATATGTCGGGTACATAGTGAACAGGACTAATAAGATAATAATCAAGTACAAAATTATGGGGATTAAATAGACTATAGTCAGGTAAATTCAGAAATAGTCAATACTATAAATAACATTAGACTCCAGTCAAACTCCCAAAGGCATTAAACATTCATGTATGGCGAAAACCTTCACTCAGATATTCCCATTCTATGATGTTAAAAAGAATCTCCAACTCATTCTGCCACTTACATACAACACACACACACACCGCACAGACACCACACACACACACACATCACAAAGGCACCACACACACGGTCATATCGAGTTAGCTGTCTCATCCATATTCTGACTGAAATTTCAGCTGATGTAGGCATGTTTCTCTTGGGAACACACCTGAGTTTGAAGACTGACACTGGATTGAATGGACCCGACCCAGAACGTTTCATGGACAAAGACAATTAGGAACAGTGAATATCAAGAAGTATTAATCAATCACTTTACTGTTTGTGCAATAACCTAAAAAAGAAAGGCATTCAAAAAAACAGCGTCTGCATTGCTTTTATTGGCATTAGAAGACGGAAGGCTGTGATATTCAACGCAATTACACGAAGATATGACTATTTAATTTCCAGCACAGAGATTGCTTTAAATTGTCTAACCGCAGCGGAAAGTATTGAAATGTAGATTTATAACGCGTGTGACGTCTCACTTACTTACTGTTGATATTGCTTCGGCAGCCGACTCATGAGTGACTGGATTTAATAAACCCGACTCCACTCTAGTTGACTTGTTGAGGAGATTTTGAATGCAAACTAATGTAAATGTGAAACACGCGCGCGCAGGGAGGATCCTTAAGAAAAATACATTTTCAAAAAGCCAATATTACCCCACATGCCAGAGGTACCCCCTTTGCATTTCAATGTGGATCAGCTTCCTCCATTATTTATGACGGTTTACGCCTGAAAACAGGAGCCCGGCTCATACCGATCCCCATAGTAACCGCCTCTCCTTATCCTATGTATTCGTGCCGGGGGAAACCCACCCTGCGGTCCACCGGAACCGCCACCCTACGGACGAAACGCCCCTCCCTGTGGGTGCGCGCCCATTCCCAGCCCAACACTCGCCCTCTCAGTCAGAGGTTCTGATGTGGCCGGATATTTGAGGGTGTGTGTGCGTGTGCTTGGTGTGTGTGTGTGCGTGTGGTCCGGACAATGGGGGCCTGGCCAGCCACGAGTTTGTCCCTGCCGGGTCGGACTTGGTGCCCATCCCCCACCCAGTGTCCAGCTCCATCTTTACCTTGGCCTGCAGTGGCTCTGTCACTGGTTATACAGACGACCCCCCCCCCGACCCCTCCCTCTCTCGCTGCCTTCCTGCCAACCACTGTTGTCCACTGTTCACCTCATCCATAGTAGACTGTATTGATTTTCAGCACGGAAAATAAAAAAGGCCATGAATTTTAATGCCTTCTGTCTGTCCCCCCCCCCCAACCCCCACCCCCCCCATCCAACCTATCCCTCTTTCCCTCTCCTCTTCTCTCTATTTCTTTCTTGGGGGAAGGATGAAGGAGAGGGGTGTGGGTGAGGG
>JACXGK010000123.1:85773-146857 GCA_016801125.1 Novumbra hubbsi | reverse complement strand
ATCGGGCGCTCCACCAAAATTCAATGAAATAAACCCACTTTTCCAAAACTGGGTACATTAGTAAATTAGTCATGTTTTCTCTGGGACGTGGTGGCGTATCCAGGCATTCTGTAGGTGTAACACATTTCCTGTCACGAAAATTATGTGCCCTGTCCTTTCCCTTCAAGCGGAACAATTCAAACTCTTTTCACAGTGTGCCTACAAAAAAAGCGGAATTTAAAAAAAACCTTTAGATTGGAAGTTAGAGCATTTTAGATGTTGTCATTTAATTGACCTGTGTGGAGCTACCATACACCTTTCCTCATGAACGTGTCACTACAATTAACCAATACTTGCTAGCAACAGAATCCCCTTTCCTTCTTTCAGTCACGCATTCCAGATTCATTCTACCTCCCATTCCAAAGATTCTAATTTGTAGGAGGCAGGAGTAGAAAGGTGGTGTAACCTTGCTGTTGGCCATCGGCCACCGTGACCCAAAGATGACTTAGAGAAATACCTTAATGCTGTAATCTAAAGACTATCACACAAAGGGCCCCGTTCTCTGTCGTGGGCCCTACTTTTCTGTCTACCGCCTTTTCTGAAAAAAAGCCCCTTTTCACTGGATCCCAATAAAGTGTCTGGGAAATTACAGAGTGAAATACAGTCGTTCCGTTGGTCCTGAGATGTTCTGGCCACCAGGCTTAACAAGATGCACCACGACACTTGCTTCTTAAAGCGACGGGGCCGGGCTTCAGTTCTACACCTGGAAACAGAGCCTCAAGGTCAACACAACAATCATTCAATTATGCCCGCTTTTGAAAAAAGAAAATGGCGCTCGGAGCTCCTTTATCGGCAGGAATGCCAGGAACATAGGCATTTGCTAACCGTCCGAAGGGGCCACAAATTGCTTGGCGGGAAGCATTCACATGGGAATCCTTGGGATTTTGTGTGGCTGTAATTTCCTCGAAAAATGCGGAATGTGGTTATAGCCACAATGTAAAGCTTTAAACCAATGTCCATTTTCATTCCTTACAATCGCTTGGCTTTTTCCCCCCGCCGCGGCTTTAGCGGTTTGGGCCGACAATCGCAGCATTTCTCAAGTGATTTTATGCATTGTTACGTTCAGTGTCAATGGGAAACACATTTCATATGCTTAGCATTGACCATGGACCCACACTGATCGAGTGTGTGTGTGTAAAATCAACCAAACCGAACCGTAACCCCACGGGCCAACGCTATTCCCTGTTTATCAATCTCTTCATTCAATATTTAACTTCTCTATTTGTATGTTATAGTCAAAAGGTTTCCGTTTAAAGCCTCCCAGTATGCGACGAACCCCTCATCTAGCCACATCCAAGCCCAGTGTCTTCATCAGCGTCTGATCGTGGAGAGACGCCGGGCTAATACACTCAATGTCATGGCCGATCTGGCCTGGCTACTCCTCGGCTCCAGGGCCTTGAACTTGAGACGTGACACAACAGATCCAGCAGGCGAGGACAGATGAAAGGAAAGAATGGAAGGGGGGCTGATGGGATGGCTGCATATGAATGGGCAGAAGCGGGGGGGGGGGGGGGGGGGGGGGGGGGGCAGTGGAGAGGGGAAGAGGTCAGGGGTCACCCCCCCCCCCGCGCAACGCCCCTCACAGCGAGACAAAGAAGAGCAGAGGGGTTAGGGCCGTGTGCTCCATGGGAGGGGGGCTTGTAAAAGCGCACACACACACTTAGCCCATTTCATCTAAATACATAAGGGGCTCGTCTCTCTGCTCATGTAAATAGGCACCAAGCAATGGAGGATATAAACGTGGATATTTTAGCATCTAAATCCAAACTATTTGCGAATATCTAACCTGGTGAGATGGCGAAGGATCTACTGAGGCATATTAAGGGGACATGTTTTACGAAACAACACGTTGTTTCTCCGAACAATGTTGCGCATGTTTCGCCCCCCGGAACAGGACTTCCTGAAGGCGCGCCACCTGACGGAGACGGCGTGAATGACATGGGGGTGTATTTCAGCCAACGCCAGACATGCGTTCCGGGCTACTTCTAGGCGATGCTCAAAAGGGAGGTCAATCACAACACACGCGACCTGACGTCCGGCGGAACCGTCGGGAAATGCAAATGGTCCCTTTGAAATGGCAGTCGCTTGACCGCGGCCTCTGGCCTTTACAAGGAGAGGTCGTGAAGAACCACAGAAACACACAGCCGACATACGCGGTTCCATCACAGATCATTTACCGCCTCGGGGCACCGGCTCGGCGTAACGTTGCCGCGGCCAGCTAGCTGCGCCGAGACGGGCGGGGGGCTGGGTGGGGGTGGAGGGGGTAAACTACAAAAAAAGCCCAGCGTGTACTGAAGATAATGGTAGGGGGACATTGGGTCCATATAACATCGGCCACAGCCCAGCCCACGGCTCTCTGTTTTCCTTTCCGTGTGTGAGACACCCTGATGGATAGATGGATAGCTGGATTGGGGGCGGGGGAGGTTAGATAGCTGGGGCTTTTAAAGGAGAGCTAGCCTAAATATCAGAATCTCCTTAAGAAATCCCCCCCCGAGGAATACCGGCGCTGGACCCATTTTCTATAGAGAATTATGCTACTGAGCGGACGGAGGGTTTACCATATTCATATGTGGAGGGGGGGGAAGACGACGTAGCTCAGCTTCACCTGTCCTACTTGGGCGCCGCGCGTGCAGGCTTGCACTCCCGAATCCCCGAGGGCCGCCATTAAGGTGGAGGACGCTCGCCTCTTCACGTAATGCCGGCTCCCTCCGCGTCACTCAGAGGAGCCTTCATGATAAGGGCCGGTGCCCAAACGGGAGGCGGCGTCCAAAACAGGCGACAATATGCGGCGAGGGAGGACGGGTGAGCCGGGGGGGGGGGGGGGGGGCTCGCTCTAAATACTTGTGAGGCCCACGGGGAGCCTTCGGTAAGGCGTAGCATTCAGACGCCGCGGTGGCGTGACGGACAGATTCGTACCGAGCCGTTCGGGGGGAGCGCCAGAAGACTGGGTATAGCGCTGCCGCGTACGGATTGGCCCGGCGGAGTGTCACTGCCAGCGAGGCGGGCTAGAAGATTCATATCCAGTACGAGGGGTTAACGCGAGGACTTGATGCCTCCCCATAGCGCAAAGGGAGAATAACACTCAGACGGAGGCGAGGGGGGGTGGGGGACAGGAGGGGGTGTAGTACAACAGATTAATTTCATTTCAGGATGGAGCACTCCCCCCCCCCCCCCCCCGGAGCCAAGGGTGCCACGGGGAGAATCACCCGAGGAGAGGGCCGTGAGGAGGTGAGGCAGGGGAAACGGGGAGAGGGCATCTCTCCTCCACCTGACGAGTGTCGGCGGGAGCCGGGGGCCTCATTAACATGTGCGCCGGAGGCAACGCCGACACTCCCGCCCCCCCCCGCGTGACACGGAGCCACCGCCGGGAAAACACTAAGCGGCGTGAGCGTCGGCGGGGACGGTCTGACCCGGTGTTGCTGTGTGTTTGTGGGCAAGCGCGGGACGCACGCTGGAGTTCAAATGTTCATGTGTGTGTGTCTGCGTGTGTGTGTGTGTGAAGTGCATGTGTGTTTAGGCGGGTGATGGTGAGCGGGGCGGGGACTCTGTGAAAGCCCACGGTGGAAGTGATTGAAGCGCCCGAGCACTCAGATTTATTAAAAGCCGGACCCCGGGAGCCTCCGGTGGGCCCCCGTCGCGAGCCGCCGCGCCATTGTTGCCACGTTACTTCTGTCCGCCGCGCGCATACATCGGCGGGGGCCGTGATATTACATTTTTCACTCAAACCCCCGGCAGTCACAAAGGCATGAGGGATGAACGAGGGCGGAAGGACAGAACGTCCCTGAGGTAAATAAGGGACCCCCCCCCCCCAATCCATCCATCCGTTCATTATCATAACTCATGTCCCAAATTAAATTGGGGGACCTAAATCTCTCCCGGAACGTCACTACCAGCGGGGAAGAATGGGAAAGGGAGGGGGGGGGAATTCAATCAAACTGGAACACATTTTATTATTCTCCTTTATTACCCTAAATGTTTTCTTTTTTCCCCCTCGCAACTCGCATGTGAAATAGCCGCACAAAGAAGACGTTTCTAGTCTGGTCAGCGCCGAGGTTTGTCGTTGCCGAAAAAACGCTCTGTGTAAGCCAGGGAGAGGGATTACATCCCTCACACACACACACACACACACTTGAATTACAATGTAGCGGGCGCTTTCCTTTAAACATCACCGCCAACAAAAGTTGCGTTCAACAGCATGACGCTTCAGCCCCGCCGCTACTAGCTTAGCAACATAGGGGGAAAAAAGTCACACATTCTTCCTCGCTACGATAAGCCCCCTGAAATATAAAGAAGGAGGCCCTTTCTTACTTCGGGCTGCTTTATCCCCTTCCGCCCTTCTTTTGCCTCTATTCATATCGGGCCTCATTGAGCGAGCCACGAGAGAGCGGACCGTCTAACAGACGAGCGTGTGCCACAAAAGGCCAGAGAGGCTCCCCTCCTTTTCCTCGCCATGTTGTGTTGCTGTGAAAATCAAATTATTCTGCTTAATTAAGAGGTGGCTAACCCTGACTCCGGATCAGCCGCTAATCAGCGGAAAAGCCCCCAGGTTTTTTTCCCCTCCCTGCGCGATGTAGCGCTCGGTGGCTACGTCTCGTCTGGTTTTTTTTTTGTGTGGGGTCAAGGTACGGTATTGTAGGAGGTCGGGCGGAATGTAGCGCGCGTCGCGTGAATAGACCACCCCCCCCCTCCCCGCACGACGACGTGCCGGCGCGTGTTTTTGCCGACGAGCGAGGGGCCCGTGGCCGTGAGCACTCCATTAGGTGTTGGGAATGGCTCCGACACCGTGGACCTGCAGACACTGGCCATTGAGCACTGAGAGGTTTGTGCACTGGAGTAGGCCCCAGAAGGAGGCCCCAAAAGGAGACCCCAGAAGGAGGCCCCGCTGTGCTTGCGGTTGTGATTCGGGGCATGGCCGATGGACACTGGCGCTGCGGAAGCTCGCACATTTAACAAACACGCATGCCGACACACACACACACACAAAGACGGACAGAGACACACACAGACTCGACATCGTGTCCTGGACATGGCCAATTTGGCTCCTAATGGCCTTTGCGGCCATTAAGGCCCTGGAGGTGAGACGGCTGAGGGGAGGGAGGGTGTGTTTACCAACTTGCTTTTTATAACTGTAGGTGTTTAATGTCCTATGGACGTCTCCATGGCAACGCTAGCGGCGAAAACCCGAGGCAGGGAACGGTCAGCCGGGAAGGGCCGGCCCAAGATCTCCCCCTCCGCATTTAGGTTCTTGTCGGAGGTCCGTTTAGGTTCGTCATCTCTCCGGCGGGGCTACACACAGTCGGCCCGCTGTGAGTTCGTTAGCGGCCCGAGCGAATCAAGCGGTTTGCGTATGTGTGTGTTTACGTGCGTTCGTGAGAGACAGAGGGAGAGCGGCGGAGATATAGAGTGGGTCAGTGTTAGGGGATAGCCGAGGTAGCTTAATGCAATAAAGCATGTTGTATTGACATCTCTGTTCTGTCCATTGATTCTCCATTATGTCGCTAACAAACCCTGGTGGACGTTTTGTCATTCGCAATCACGTTAGCACTGGGACTTGCTGACGCTCCCTCTTAAATCTGATCTATACGCACGCACCCAGACACATTCCCCCACACACGCGCACAGACACGTGCACACACACTACCGGCGGAGAATAGTCAGTAGCGCCTGATCAATATCAGTGCAAGGTTAAAACGACTCGTACAATAAGTACCTGTGAATTCATACTGGTTCAGATGGAAACACAAACACAGATCTATAATTGACCTCAATGTGCAATTATCCAGTGTACCACCTGTCCGCCCTTGCGCACAGTCCTGAGCTGTCATACACACACACACACACAGAGAAATAGTAGCCAATTAATCCAGGCCTCCAAGCCTTCACCCGCCCTGCCCCCCCTCTCTGCCTTCGCCAAGCCCAGGTACAAAGCCTCCTCCTGGGTGTAGAGAACTGAGGAGTTGGGGTGTGGGCTGGAGGGAGTTATCAAGCAGCATGGAGGCAGCGGTGTGTGGTGGTTAGTTTGGTTAAATAGCTGGACCAGGATACTGCCTGTTACGTTCTACACCGGGAACTGTCCAAATACACTCATACACATGGTCTGGTATTTCATGTTGCTTGGCTCACAAGTTGTTTTCATACTGTTACTAGAGTACATATGATGATTGCTGATCCTGTCTAGTGCAATCTACCTCTAGGAAGAGTAGCTGCTGCTATTAGCAATAGCTAATGGGGATCCTAATAAAACTACGAAACCAACCGCTGGATGGGTGAAAATAGAATTACGAATCTGGATCTGATGAACAACCACATTGGGAGTTGTGACATGCAGTTTACTGCATATCATGACCCACCTATTAACCCAATTACTTCTTACCAGTATGTCTCAATATTTGATGGCTTTTTATGCACAAAATAACTCAAAGGGAGATAAAACAGAGATTTCAAAGGGATATAAAACAGTGCCGTCAATGTTCTGTATGCGGACAACTTTAAAGCCTACAGAACTAACGGAGTAATGGTGTCTTGATTCTCAGGCATCTGAGAAAAGTCTGAATAAATCGATTTCATTGTGGTGTAATGTGCAGACTAATATAAACCTTCCCTTTATACCCTTCCATGACTATCGTAACAGGTTATTACTATCAATATGGTATAATGTGGTATAACTAGGTTATTACTTACTACTACTACCAATGCTACAGCATTACCTCAGATATTGTCCTGCCTCTTCTAAACTTGGAAATCAACCCTAAAAAGATCACAAATGTATTTCAAACTGTGTCTAAACCTTTGAGGCAATCCTTTTTAGGATAATGCTGTGTTTGCTGAAATGATATGCGCAACTGAAGAAAAATAGCACCGTAATTATACTACCCACCAACATTGTGCAGGAGGGTGGTGGTGGGGGGGTGGTATCACTTGCCCAGGGGTTAATGGGCTTGCCACATATACAGTATTCCAAGCCACAGTCAACCTAACCCAAGCGCTAAGCTCTTAGCTCAAATCCACTTGGTAGCCCCATAGCCCGTCTTTGCTAACGTATGCTGTTTGTCCCTTCCCTTTCGCTCTCTCATTCCACCGTTCCTTCACTCCTTAACACCGACACTTTAGCCTCTCTCTAACTAAGCATGCTGGGATTTAACCCCCAGCAGCCCCCCAGCTCTCCGTCATCTGGTCCTCAGATGGGAAGAGGAAGTGTGGGTAACAGACTTAGCTAAACTGGCTTATGGGCCAGACCAAAAGACTAGACAAATCCAATTGAAAACCTGCCCATCCCATAAGGAATAGAGGTAGGAAGGACAGACAGACAGACAGGAGAGAGACGACGAGAGACTGCGAGAAAGACTGAGATAGAGCAAGATGTGAGGGAGAAACAGACATGAGGGGCACAGGGAGGGGTAGGTGGAGCTATTTGAGAGAGGGGGGGTTTATGTGTTGTGCTCTTTACTGACTGACCGACATCTCATGTTTTTACCCATTTCCTCGTGGGACTAGGAGGAATGAAAGAAGGGGGTGTTTTCACTTTTTTAGCCCCTCACATTTTGGAGGAGTATTGACTTATAGCGTTGTGTCGAAGCCTGAATATAGGAGTGTGTTTACTTTCCTAGGCCTCCTACACTCATACTTCAACCCTGGTTGTTACAAGTGATAGCCTTCCTACAGCACGCTACAGCTGCACATAAAGTCTCTCATTTGCTAGGGCCCCACCAAAACAACAGTACCCTCTTACAAACAAAATATATATTTTTTTTTTTGGAGCCAATTTGGAGTTCTAAACTGTCTGTTGAGATACTAAAAGAATACAATCCTTGTTATTGAATCAATCAATAAATCAGTCAGCTAGCTCTGATCAGCTGACATTGTTAAGTAAGCCTACCATAGTAGAGTAACCTATTAAAACCTTGTAGTAGACCACATCATTATTAACTTACTGATTCAGCCTGTGGGACATGTGCCAACTTTCAAATGGATATCATGTGAGCAATAAGCTTTAAAATGACAGTTTCTCGCCCCTCATTGGAAAAGGTGAAGAGTCTAGTATTGGGCCTCAAAAAGATTGTCTAGGTGGGTAGATCTCGAGCATGAATTGGGTAAATCTTTAAGCAAATCAAAATCATATTGAAGATTATAAGTGGATAACCTCTATTTTGCCTACAAGATACAAAAGCAAACAAAGAAAGTTTAGGCTACTTTACTTTAACCTCAATTACTGCCTCATTGATGTCATCATTTTTTTAATTGCTTCTTAATACAATTTTTAAAAAAGTTTCACTCTTATTAACTCTCAACGTCTATTTCATTATTTCATTCAGTGTCCCTGACCTATGCCCTCTCTGTCGCAGCAAAAGCACGTGCCCTGTCAAGCCGTCTTCCTGGCGACGGTCCTCCTGGCTATTGACCACCAGCACTCATTAACAATTTCAACCGTTTTTCTCCTCCTGACATGCAGTTAAGCGGGATAGCCTGCATTATCATCACAACCCGGGAGAGGTGCATATATTCTCTTCCATCTGTCATTTGAAATTTCCGCTTGGGTGGAGGCGAGACAGGGACCGCATCTCCATCCCGCCCCCTTCCCTCTCTCTCTCTCTCTCTTTCTTTCTCCCACGCATAAAAAAGTGGAGACGATAGTTCAAAAAACGATCGTTCTTGTGCTCCACAGGTTGTTGAAACAACAAAAAAGTCCGCATTAAATTCATATTTATTTTACTAATGTAGATTCCTAAACACAATGACTAGTCCTATATATATATATATATATTTATATATGTTTATAAGTCAACACTTTGGGAATATGCTAATTGTAGAATTGGCATTAATTCGTTACGTCCTTTCCAGTCACAGCCTCGTCGCAAAGTTGCTCACCCTCTATCCCTTTTTTCCAGCGGCCCCTGGATCGATCTCCAAAAGATCGATAAATTACCATGAATATTCCCTTAAACCGTCCCTGGGACGAAAGCGGGAGAGACGGGTGGGTGCAAAGACAGAGACAGACGGAGGGGAGAAGAGGAGACAGATGGGGATGGAAGTAGGGAGAGAAAAGGGCTGGCAAAACATGGGATAGTACACACAGACAACTGTTTAAAGGATGTAGGCTCCGTATTTTTCTTGACAACATTTTGGAATAAGACGTTTTTACACTTTGGATTTTCATAGCAATTATCTTAACGTCTTTTGCGGGCCAACTTCGACGAAGATCAAATATTTCTACATTATAAATTATTCACTCGAAATCTCATCCTTTATGAGGATTCAATGGGCGGTGTAATGATTTTGCAGAGCAGGGACAATATGTTAAGATTATAAAAAAAATATTATTGTTTAGGTCCAGGAGCATGGCAAAATTAGACATCTATAGCCGGATGTGCACAAAGGTCTTACCGGAGCTGGAACGTAGAGCCAGCGGGGACTTGATACGCCAGGCGCTGAAGTCGGAAGCAGTTCTCTGAAAGACGAACGGCACCGGCAAGGGAACAAACATGATCCGCTGTCGTCTTGGTTTTTATTTGCAGTTTTCTTCGATTCGTGCTTGTCTTCTGTTCTTCGTTGCTTGTCTTCGTATGCTTTCCAGGTAGACTGTGTTTCAAAAGATGTTTGGTAGTAGCCTAAGTAGCCTATTTGGTTGCGCTGGCGTGTATGTTTTTATCCAGACTACGCTACAATCACATGTTTTTGGTTTTGGGTCTTCATGTCATGTCGATGTGGATATATGGTCCCTTGGTAGTTCAGACAACTGTCCTCACTCAGACTAACACACAGACGGATAGTAGGATGCACCACACCAGCTATATGTAAAATAGGCTTCTGTTGATATTAGTAATTGCCAGAAGTAAATAGCGGTCGTGGCGAGGCTCTTTAACGCTGGAAAGCTATATTATCATTCCTTAAAGTTAAGCCTGCATTTAGCTACAAAACAGCCTAAAAAGCAACTGTGTAAATGTGTATTATTTCCAATATTTTTAAGGTAGGCCTATTTCAATATTTGGCTTAACAAGACAGGTGCAATGTTCGCGTAGTGGCCTCCTTTACCTTGACCGGTTTTGCTTTGGTTTATGCTTGTAAATAAATATCACTCCGGTATTACGTTCATGAAAAAGTATTAATTTTCACAGTCTGTTATAGCAGGAGTTTCGTCAGAATACAAAAGATTAACAACTGTGCCAGTCAAGTTGTCTTTTTGGTTCTCTATATTTGGTTATTAGCAGTCTTGCTATCGGTCAGCTCACTAATACATGCACACAAAGCAGCAGTCGCATGATAAAATATACATTTAAATTGTTTGCTAAATTTAAATAATCAAATAAGTAAGGCTACGCAGGGACACCTCCTGGTTTACGCTCCTCCCCCCGCTCTCTCTGTCACAGGCCGGTAATTAAAACGCAATCAATCGATAGATAAATAAACAAACTAACCTGCTGTTTCTACAAACCGAAAGCTTAACGAAAAACAAACACCCGTTATGCGGTATCTTTTTTTTGGCTCTGTCCCGCCATCCGTCTGTGTGTCTGTCTCTGTGTTCCCGTTATTTGGGAACCCCGGTAGCTCGTTCGGTCCGACTCCCTCCAGTCTGAAAGCGCTCTGACACGGACGTTCGCAACATTGAGGCGAGAGAGGACCCGCCGCTGCACTCCCCCTCCCCCTTACTCTCCCCTCTTTTCCTCCCCCCGCTTCCTTCTACTCTTGCTCTCTCCCTTTCCTTACTAATCCCATATCAGACGAGCTATCCTCTTTATTGATCTCTTGATTACACTTCATTATAATGACGCCAATAATCGTGGCAGTTTTGTAATCGATTGGTTCAGAAATACATGGATTTTGAGTTGTTCTTTAACGTGTTGTTGAGCAGGTGATTTTTCGTACCTCTCTTCATACATGTACGCGTATCCACGCGATGCAAGGTCATAGACGGCATTCACCAGTATACTGTCTCATAGTATTCTACCTTGGCATGATATGCGTAGCAAACTAGGAGGTGTAGAGATAAAATGTATTGGTAAACTGGGCATTTGGACATCACTTTGTTGTGTGCGTAAAAAAAAAAAAATTCAGGAGTTTTGGTCATTTTAAGGGTGAGCTTCTACAGCGTCTACAACATCCTAGGATAGTAGTCATCCACTCCTACAACCCCATCCCCACCCCTCAGCCGAGGCATTGTATGCTGTCAGTTATAAAGCCACAATCTGTGCCGCGCACTTACACTCAAGATTATTGCCGACATAGATTTTTTAAATAGAAAAATCTATACGCTAAACATCGCAGTCAATACAGGAAAATCGAAAGCGCTGAGCCTGATCTCTTTCTCACTCTCTCTCCCACTCTCTCTCCCCATCACTGATTCTGGTATATGCTCTGTGGTGGGAGCTGTTGTTAATGAGTTATCGATCAATTATGGGCCTATATCATAAAAAGCCTGAGGCATTGCCAATGCTAATAACCAAACTGGAGGGTAGAAAAGGCATATAATATATATCCCCTCTGTTGTGGATAAAACATAATCACTATTGTTAAACATATCGTTATCAAGCCTCTTCTAACAATGGAAAGGGGAAACACTGTTTTGGCCGTGCTTTTGATTTCATCTCCGCATAGACACCACAATGGTGGCGTGAGGTTTATTGTCCCCGTTCTGTGTCCCCCACACCCCACCCCCAGCGCACCCCCTCACGCCCCTCTCCATTTGACAGATGACATCCGCATGTCCAACGAGCGAGGGAGGGAGGTAAGGGAGAAGGGAAAAAAGAAGCGACTAGTTGTCCTTCACGAACCCCCTCACAGGAGAGGGCAAAAGCGCTGAGAACCCCCCCCATCCAAACTCCTTCCAGACAAAAGCAATTATTTCTTGTAGAATATAGTGTGTTTTGCGCTTCTATCGCTAAGAGGGAGGGAAGAAAGGTGTGTGGATTTTAAGGAGAGGAATACGGTGGACCCATCAAAACGGACTATCTTTCCTTCTCTGACATTTTATAACCATTGAATAACATGCGTGCATGGGTTTGCTATCAGGTTGTTCTCCTGGCCACAACCACACATGAACACACAATGGGAGAGAACGTGCTAACATATGCCAACACAAACATTAAGCAGACACAATTGCTCACGCGCACGGACGGACCAACACACACAGTCAAACACACTAGCAGAGAACAAGGCAAACAAACACAGGCCTGAAGGAAGCCAAGCAGTGGTTCCAACACTACAGTCTTTTGGCACGCGTGCGCATCACGTCTACAGACGGTCGGTCAACATCAAACAAACCAAAGTAGGTTGAACCTGTGATGGGCAGACACAGGCTGGAGTAGAATGTTGTAGACCGTCGACCATTGATTTCAACACTATTTTACTTGGACACACTCCCAGACACCGCTAAGGAAGGTTCAGTAACGCCGATCGGCAAAACCGGCTGCTGTAAAGGAGTGTGTTTTCTTTACGTAATTAAAACACAGCTTTGTAAATGCATAGGATACTTGTGATTGTAAAACGCGATGGTAATAGAGTGAAGTCAAGTACTAGTTCTGTTCACATCTAAAACGTATCGCAAATTGCCATAATATCCTGAAGTATTATGGTTAAAGAATACACAGCAAAATCAACTTATCTTTAACATACAATTCGATGATACATTTAGTACATTGTAAACAAAGATGAACAAGAAATGTTTATAATTTTATTAAAAAACAACTGCTCAGAGAAATATTTTTTTAATAATAACAGAGATATTTATTACCATTAGAAAAATAATGTAACTTGAATTTTAATGAGTTCGAGAACACATAAACGTTTTAGATTCTTTATATCCTTTGGTATGGACTGTCGTTTTCAATTCAAACAACTGGTGTTCAATGGGTTTCAGGTCAGGAGACTCAGTCGGCCATTGGACGGTTTTGTTTTTGTGGTGAATTAACCATTTCGTTTAGGATTTTCGTGTTTAATATCTTTGTCTTGCTGGAGTATTCACGTTTGACCGAGAATCAGCTTTTTCAACACTGTTGTTGCTATCTCCTTGGGGTTTCAGGCTGGGTGTTTTGTAAAAGCACTTTGGGACAACTGCTGATGTAAAAAGGGCTTTAGAAATACATTTGATTGATCTTGAGAAGAACCTCTCAGGTATTTTGGCTGTAACGTCCTGGTACTGGGTTCATGATGTGGTTGCCCTTGACTTGGGTGGGAGGATCAGTATCACCACAACATCACAGATCCACAATCATATCTTGACAGCACATCAACAAAATCTGCTCTTGATTGAAGAATTTAACCCTAATTGCTCCTGTCAGTTGTTCCTTATAACAGTGTCAGCTAAACAGTTAAATGTAAACTACACTGCCCCAGGACCAGAACATTTGCCACAACATCAAAGATCCACCTTCATATTCTATAGTAGGTATAAAGGAGTTATGATCCCGGGCTCGTGGTTAAAGTCAATTTATACCCACTACCAGAAAATGTTTGCACAAAACGGTTGACTCTGTCAAGAAGTTGACACTTTCCAAGATTATTTTCAACCAAGACAAAGAACCTAAACACACATAAAAATATATTCTTCTGTTGAAAACAAATAGGCCTCAAAACCACATTTTGCAATGGTCATCTCAGTCTGTGGACATTGAAAACCTGTGGTTTAAACTGAAAAGGCAGTTGTAAGTGCGGTCCGGCTAATATGTATAATCAAGGATATATATCAAGGACAATATCAAGCATTTTGTATTCCAGAATGGTCTACCCTTCCAAATATGTTATCCAACTCAACATCTAGAAAAACGCTTAATGGAATTTTTCTTGCAAGTCTAGGTATTAAAAGGTGTTGAAAGAAGTTGTTTACATAATTGGTGACACAAGACATAACTAGCAGATGTGTTTTGTGGCACCAACTATCCGTATTTAAGAAATTTGACAATGTCACAAAAACTAGTGTAACGTGTTGCGATTAACCGGACTAAGGCGCAGGAGTGGCAAAACAGAAGGGTCGTTTATTATGAACTCTGTACAAAACGAAAAGAGCCGTCTAGGCTGAGGAGAACCGCAGCTCCTAAAACACGTTACATGCAACAATCACGGACACAGAGACCAGACACACAAGGGCTTATGTACTGTGGAAACAGGCAGCACCTGTAAGGAATCAGGGAGGGAGGCGTTCACAGGACATGGGGAAAACAGGACAAAACACACACGATGGTGACAAAAAGACCGGCGACGTCGAACGCCGGATAGCCACGCCATCAGAGGAGGGCCCGTCTTGAGGTGGCAACGTGACAACTAGCCTGATTTCTTCCATTTATTTACTACCGGTAGATATGTTAGCAACACAAAGGAAAATATAATCCATCACAGATAACTAGCTATTGTTGATTGGTTGATCTACCATTACATAACATTACTAAATATCACAAAGCCTGTCTGTTGTTTCCGTTTCCCCTGTAATGTTAGTAGAGCATAAGAAACTTAGCATCGTCGAGACGTTGATCTAGAGACTCATATCAACACTAACTCCTAATTTATAGGCCAAATGTCAACAATATCGTAAAACAACCTAAGCATGCTATTCATGTCAGACAATTTAGAGCTAGCTGATCTAATTCAGTAAGTAATGTTTTACTTTGCACTGAAATACTGTTAATTAACACCTACATGTATTCACAGATGGACAACCTATATCTAGCTGTGTCTGTTAAAACAATTCATTGATCATTCATTATGGATAATCCTTTTAAAAAGAAAATAAATCCAGCGATGAAAGGCTGTCAGGTTGTGTCTTTTAAAAAAGAATGATGACAAGGGCCCAATGAGACATTGTGTTTAAAAAGAGAGACTTGTCCAACGACTCAACAACAACCCATAAGACATTTCAAAATGTAAATTGCAATACAATATATAACATAAAATATGACTGAAGTATCGTTGTCAAACTTGGGTTCCCGAAATAAAACCAAATGGGAAGCACTGATTTAACCAGAGGTTATGTCCTACTACCTCATTTAGTATATTGAATCATTACACAAACATGTCCGTGTTTCAGACCTAAAGCTTGGCTTGAGAGATCAGTGCGGCTTGTTTAAAGATAGATTATCCCTGTAACATAGCCTTGTCATTTTCAGGAATCTTTCATTTAGGATTCCTTGAAAACCTGGAAATGATGAAAATTGTATTAGAATTTTACAACCCACCAAGCAGTCAGATTATTCTGGTGTGGAAAGTCAGAAATGTGTCATTTCTAATGGAATCCAGCCAGAGTTCTCTAACAAGTTGTATTAAAACCAACAGTGAGGTTATTTTACAGTAATAAGGTTTGATTTCACTTGTACAGAGTTTTTTTTAACTCTGGAATCAACATTTTGCAGTGTAATAAACAATATTCTCATCTATGGCCATAGTCATTTTGCAGCAATATTTTATGCTTTAAAATGTGTATAGCATTCATTAAATTCCTTTAATAAGCATGTTTATTAGACTTGTGACTTGTGAATGTAATGATAGAGTGTGTGCATGTGTGTGTGTATCCACAAGCATGCCTGTGTGTGTGTGTGTATGTGTGTGTGTGTGAGAGTGAGAGTTCATTGTAAATGGCATTGTCATGTTGACAAACGAGTTGGTTGAATTAAATTCTCTCTCATCAATAACAAGGCGGCCCCAATCAATACAAGTTTACAATTATATCACCACCTCGCTTGCTGCTCTAACAAGCCCCTAATTCAGAGAAATAGAGCTCTGCTGTCCCTGTCTCACACACACAGACCCTGGCACACACACACACTGTTGTGAAATTATCTCCAGATTTCTCATTATTATCTTAAATCTGCACGTTTCATCTAGCCTCTCCCTGTTTCTCCTTCTTCCGCTCTTTCCCTCTCTATGTCTCTCTCCTTTATTTCTTTCTGTTCTTCTCCCTCTCTTTCCCTCTCTTTCTCTCTCTCTCCCTATCCCTCTCTATCTCCCTCCTTCCTTTCTCCTTGCACCTTGACTAAATGATCAGTGCTGACACATTGTCAATAGCCCATCCGGCCCCTGTCAATAATCCCCCTTCAGATCCATTATTAGACTTACTCCCGCAGTAGACAGATCAAGATGGCCGTAAAGCATTAGCGATCAATACGGCGCCAATAATATGATCACCGCGGCTGCGAAACCCTGAGCACGTCGGCACCATTACAAGCTCAGCCGATCCCGCAGCAAGCGCGGCAAAGTCATATCAACTATACGCGTGAAACGCGGCCTTTGGATCAGGATTCATTTCACACAGCCGGTCTTCGATCCCGAGTCCTGTCGATTTCACACGCGTTCCGAGCACATCCGTCATTTCCCATCGCCCTGGCGCTTTTACGCTTTTTCTAGCCCGTTTTTTCCCTGGGTCCTTCTACAACCGTTTTCATTTCACACATATTTTGCATCCCATTTCACCCCGGTTTTGGGCGTAAAGGATTGATGGCGTGTAGAGGGACTTTGACGTGGCCACAACACAGTGGAGCCTTTGTGCTGCTGGTGCCTGGAATCCGATGCTAAGGGAGTCGGGGGACCAGATAGCTTATAGCTTAGCGCTAACGCAGCATCAAGACTCCATCTAATGCAATGACATGGTGGAGGCTATCCGACCTATGCAGGCTCTCCAGCACACGGAGTAGATCCCCCACCTCTGCTGCAGCCACGGTGGCGGTGTGTGTGTGCGTGTGCCTGCACCAGTTCACCATCTTCACTAGGGCTATCTATTAAAGACATTCTCACCACCGCTGACCACATCATAAAAAAACGTCACGCCAAACATGCCCAGAAGACCCTACAGCAAGATGGAGTAGCGCCATGCCTTCAAACAGCACCGTCGGTCCTCTGACGTCCTTCTCTCCTGTCTTCTTCACTTGCTTATGTGCAACCTGGTGTGAACAGACACGTGCTCTTCTGTTCCACTGTACTAATAGGAATCAGCTGCTCTCTAACCAACTCTGTTTTATCAATTGCAATCTTTCTGTTTTGCCTTTTCCTCCACCCCCCCCCCCATCTCTTTTAGTTCTCTTCCTCCCTCTCCGTCTCCCGCACTCTGTGGGCTGTGGCTATGTGCACTGAGACTGTGTGTGGGGGTAGATTTAGAACCGGGATCAATAAGAAATGTAGAAATCAATGCACTTAGCACTGGGAAATCAATGAGCCCTAATCGGGATGCCAATGGCACAAGTCAAAACAATTAAGAGCGAAGACAAATGTTTAACCACCTCTCACTTGCTTACACAGAGAGGTATGTGAGGGGGGGGGGGGTCAGAGAGAGAGGGAGGAAAAGATAAGATGAGAGTACTGTGGGGAATCGGGCGAGCAAGAGGAGAGAGGAAGGAGAGAGGACACGTTGAGGGAGGAATGAAGGATGGGGGAATAGAGCGCTGAAGAGAAGACGAATTCATGCGAGACAAACGAGGAAACTGTCAATAAAAGAGACATCCTTTGTGGCAGGAAGGGAATTTACTCCAGATATTTCACAATGTCTGGCAGTTACCGGCCTTACAAACTCTGAAGAGAAAGTGAAGACACGCCACACTGCGGCTCAAGGTGATTTTCCGGAGGAAAAAAGAGGGAAAGAACCAAAATGTCTGTCGTTCGCCCCTTTAATGAATGGTCACTGTGCATCTGTCTGTTGGTCGGTTCAGTATGGCCAGTCGGCCCAACGATCCGTCAGATGGCCAGATGAAGGGTCACTCATCCACCAGCCAATCAGCACATGTAACTAATACATAATTGATTATGACTCTATGGCCCCACCAATCGGGTTACGGCTCTCCGCCAAGACTTCCAATGGCATCCAATTGGGAAACAAGTGAGAGACGCCGCTGGATGGGTGAAGCGGGCTAACGGGGTTGATTTGGGGTCGATCAATAGTTGCACCCCCTCCCTGACCCCCAGCTTTTCCTGGCATTGCTTGTGGTGCAAAAATCAATGGCGAGGCCAATAACTCCTCACTTGTGTGTGGATTAGTGAACTGACAACTAATCAGAGAGTTACTGAATCTGAGACTGGGGCTATTAACCTATCGATATGACACTTGCACCCATAGACACCCACACACCTATTCACACACAAGCGCACATACCCCACACATTTAAACACAAGCACACTGTCAAGGCCCAGGGCTGGTCCGGACGGATTTTCCTGTTTTCCCCTGTTTGTGCCCTTGAACTCATCCCAGACTTACGCATGCCACTTCCCATATACTCACCCACCTAACCATTGCGCACAACTGCCCGCAATCTCTCATCAGCCTCTCTATTTAAACCTCATATTAAAAGTCATATTATGTCATGACTGGGGGAAGGTATTTCTTTTAATAGTTTTAAAATAGTTGTTGTTCAGCCAAGGTCATGATGAGGTGACTACAACACTATTAAGTAAATGTATAAGTCCAACAGTGCATTCTAATATAGCCCACGTAAAGAATTATACCTGTGGGCTTGAATAGTGTTACATAAATCAATATTACGTGTTATAAATAAAATATTCACATGAATGTGTCGCCTACCGCATGTATAATAAGCAATCGTAGGTGCGCATAATATTGGGCCTTAAACAAGGGGAGCGGGCCGTCCAGTTTCTTACCGCGGTCAGCAACCCACCGTATAAATAAATGCACTCGGCAGCATCCTACTCTCTCCCCGTGGTTCAGATAGAAAATGGGTTGCAATTGCACTGAGGCACACCCTCAACTGCAAAATGGCCAGTCTAAGACCATTATGCCTGGACATCGGTTTTAGGGCAGACACATCCGTTTACAGTGTTCGGAAAACCCCCGCCGAGCCACCATAGCGTCGTTATTTTGTTATTGCACGAGGGCATTAATTACAAAGCAAGCAGGTATTTTATGAGTGTTGGGAGACAGCACACCAGCGGAGTATGGGGATCCGCGTACAATACAAATGTAAAGACTTATTGTTCAAAGATAGAGCAATAGAGGCATTAGGTATTCTGGTCTTTTCTATGCTCCTTCGATAGGGAGAGATCATTTCGAAGTAAATCCATTGACAGGGGCTTTAAAATAACATGACTTGACGTGTTCGAACAACGCTCGACAAAAGCTCTGGGAATTCTATTCAACAAAGGGAAAGTACAGAGAAGGGATAAAGTGTGTGTGTGTGCGTGTGTGTGTGTGTTTGTGTGTGTGCGCGCGCGCGAGGGCGCCCGCCCGTGTTTGCCAGGGACGCCCATGAAACAAGGTGTGCTGTGCATACGTTGCAACCGCGAAAACGGCGAGGACGACAACAATGACCGCGCGTAGAAGAAAGAGTAAAGTAGACGGAACAAGTCAAAGACCAGGAAGGACAAGTAGTAGTGCTGGCGAGGAATGGGGAGAGGCATGGAGAGGGCATGCTGGTAGTGTTGGGCAGTGATAAGAGGGAGAGCGAGAATCCAGCCCAGGGAGGAATCAAGGGAGGTTACGGCATTATGGGCACAAAGAGGAGAGACTGGGGCCCCCACATATTCGGGATTAAGGAACATATGCAGTGGAGTAGTGAGGGATTAGAGGCAAAGGGGAGGGAGAAAAGGATAGGGGAGTTTTAGGAGGGGGAGAGAAGCGAGAGGGGAGGGATCGAAACATAAGTGCTTGGTGAGGCGTATTTCCACCTTACTTTTTTTTCACCCCCCACCCCCCCCAAAAAAAAGGAGAATCACTCTCTCACCTTTCTGTTAGAAGCCCTGGGCTAGTGAGATTGGTGTAGAAGTTATGAGGGAGAAGCTGCCGCTCGCTGGCGCCATCAGTTGACAGTGGTCTCTCACTGCCTTGTGTTGATAGAACAACTACTTACAAGAAATACTTGACTCTCTTCAGAGTGGACAATGGAAAACATTAACATCCACTCTGGTCATTGGGAGGGGATCTGTGTTATACAGATTTGTGGTTGTGTTAATTAAACGAATGAAGATGATATACATTTGAATTAGTACACTTTACTCATTAACGTTTTACTTCAAAGAGTAAAGGTCCAATTTAGTGTTTTCCACAGGTGCAGCTGCAAAACGTCTCGAGAGGAGAATTTAACGAGTTGAGAAAGCAATACCATGATTGTGTTTACACTAGTTATCCGTTTTTCATAGAATACAGAATCAAACACGGCAAAAACCCACAAACGCTGCGGTCTAAAAATGGACTGCTCGTTTCCTTGAGTAGGTTTACGGCAGGGTGAATGTGTGTGTCACCAAGATAGAGTGCACGTTTTAAAACAGTAGGGGTTCGCAGGAGGCTGGGGGACAAGGGTTAGGGGTCTAGGGGGTAGGGGTACACCAGTCAAGGTCAAGTGTTAATTCGCCACACATAGAGGGGGATGGAGAGAGAGCTGGACTGAACCCGGGAGAGGGAGGGGTGACCACAGCCACATGGCTGAAAGACAGGAGCTGGACTGTCCATTGGGAGATAGATGTTCAATCCCTACATATTCAACCTCTCTCCTACCCCTCCCCCCACCGACTTGACCATAGGGGTCAGCCTCAGTCGAATGAGGTCAGCAGTCTGGGATGAATCTAACCCTTGACCCTCTTTGCTTGAAAGCCTGCCTGCATCCTAACCACCTGGACAATGAACCCCGCAGACAGTGGTGACTATAGGTTTAAGGATTAGTGTGAGTGTGTGTGTGTGAGAGAGCAAGATGTTACAGCAGCAATTTACCAATTTCTATTGATGGGGGTATAATCAGTTCTATAACAGCATTATTGACTATAAGCTTCTCCCTTGGAATTATTCCCTCACTGCTGGTAATCATAAACCATTTCCTTTCATCAGAGGTAGTGACAACTGGTTCGTCACTATTACCCCCTGGCTACTAATACTAATAATCATTGCATAGGGTCATTGACTACTCCCTGTGGTATACGGTCGCACGTTCAATTTAACCGTGGCCAAGTAACCAATGCCCAAGCCCTTGAGGTTCATCTTTCTCCGACTTTGCACTTGATACGTAGCTAAGTTAGGAATCATTGATTTTATGGACGCGGCAGAGAATAAAGACTTCATTCGTACCTGTTAACAAATTAACTGTTATTAAATACATTATCTCGCAATTTCATATCAAACAAATTTATGGCGTATATTGCATCAAATAATCAAATAGCGGTCAAATGTAGCTAGAGAATACGAGCAAACATTTGCCTTACAGCCTAACACTTATTTTGAATGAGAAAAAGCCTAATCCTTTAGGCTACTAAAGAGCAATAGTTTATCACATAAACTATATTCACGGTTAAGAATAAACGTGAGCAAACACCGATAATGATATTGGTTACTGTGGTGTTTTTGGTAAATAACCATTGCACAACGGAGCGGATGCGATAGGCAGCCAACGCTGCAGTAGCTGTCAATCGCGAGACTGACCACCTGCCCTTTGACACCCGGTTGCTCTAATGAGATGGGATCTGGCCGTGGTGGGTGACAGACGCTTTCCTGAAATGCATGAAAAATGCAAACACTTACTTAAAATAATAATAACAATAATAATAAATCTTTAGAAGAAAAACGACACACGTGTCATTGTAAGCCAAATGTAGCATATTAAAACGTTTAGAGAACTCACATTCAGCAAAAAGCATGCCCTAAAGTTGCACCATAATGTTTGGTTAATAACATGCATAAAGAGACGGCAAGTTTATTCAATAAATTAAATGTGCATAGCGCATTTTGTTTATTTGAAAAACATTATTATATTGTTATTGTTATCTTAATTTTATTGTCATTAGTTATGTTTGGGATTATTACAAATCGTTTATGCATGGCACGTTGCTTATTGGTATATTCATTTACATTCGAGAATTCTTTGGTAATATGTTCATGACTGAAATATATTTTTTTATCATTTTCTTCGGCCGTTTTCAACATCTGAAAAAGAAGACAGACGTAACGACAAAATAACGATTTAACATTCACATGCAAAATGTTGGTATGCAAATTTAATAGCTAGGTCAATGAAAGTAAATTGCTTTTTGATGTTTTTAAAAGATGCTTGATGCAATGATGTTTCAAATAAATGTAAAAATAGGGAGCATGTGAGTTGCTCAGAAAGAGTGGAACAGGTTCTTTTTTATGTCTATTAGAGTCGTTAAGGTAGCTCAACTCTTGTTAATAAGTTGTGCATTCCATAAACCCTGATCCACCAAGCCGCGCTTAGAAGTTAATATCAAGTTTGTTCATTTGTATTGAACACGTAATCAGCATATGTACACCATTCCAAACAGCCTACGTCGCCAGCCGAAGTCTTGACTAAAAATGTAATTAATAACAAAAAATAAATAAAGTAATATATCTTCAAATTCTGAAATCAAGTTATATGCAATACTAAAATGCATGCCTACTTTACAATGCATAATTGTTGCCTTTTTTAAAGAATGAAGCCAAATTAAAACACATCCTTATATATAAAACGGAAAGGTTGATTTCAAGATCAAAATGATTGCTTATGCAAATGTAACTAAAATATGAATATTTCATATTAACATAATTAAGCACACCTACTTCAAAGACATTTGCTACAACATTCAAATGTACATGTCTGAAATGATTTAACCAAAATACATGAGGTACGCCAAGTGTTTCTGAAACACCGTTCACATTCGGATGATTGTAAGCGTTGTAAAAGCAAGTTACCCGTTTTGCACTTTCTATATTTCTATAGCATATGCCTTATATACTTGGTTTAACCTCAGTATAAAGATAAAACCAGACACAAACACAGATATCAAAGCAAAGTCGTATATGTAAATAATGTTTGCAGTTAATTTACAAACATGTTAACGTTTACATTAGTTCATTGTACATTCATATTCATGTTACACTTTATTTTCTGACTGCCGATATAGCCAACAGTTTTATAACATGCTATATAACATGCTATAAGGACTTTACCATAAATATTATTAGGAAATATTAGGAAGGTTTTGCTAAAAAGATTTAGTATGTAATAATACTAATAACAAAACAAGATCAGACTGGAATTTGTAATACAACGGGCAATCTATGCTTTTATATTGTTAGCTTCCCGCTGAATAAATAGAAGTGCGAATACCTGCTTATGTGGTAACCCTGTCAATATTTACCCAGCCTCTAACTAAAACGGGGGGGGGGGTCATATTGACCTTGTGGGGCACACCCTTGACCGATAGGATTTCCATTTATTTATCAGCTTATTGCTTTTGCTTCAATATAATTTATTCTGAAATATGTAGTGACCACTCAACTATAAGCCACGGCTGTGTTATCACCAACAGCTTGATGTCGGAGTATCCACACACTGTACGTGGGTGAGGATGTGAGATACGTCCAAATTACGTCCAAATTCCCGACATAGTAAAATCGATACATTTGCATAAAAAAACGGGAATGAATCATTATTAGTTTATTTCGTTCGAAGCCAACTTATACTTGACACTTTTCGTACACGAGAAACACAGGGTCGTATTGACTCCCATTTACCGTCTATTCTACAAAACTTGGCATAGAGAGCATGCAGCAGTCGCGGAGCTGAGGAAGCTTAGACTGCAGGAGCTGCTCCTCGATGTCCAAGTGAGTCGCTTCTCTTCGGTCTCTGTCAATTTCTAAATGGCACCGCGCTCTTTTGAAGTGACAATTCCCTCCTTTTAATTGATTTCTCATAATTAACTCAGTGTGTTCATCGATTTTCTTACGACAGGGTATTGGCCTTGGATATCCGCTAACACACAGAACCGCATGTGGAGCCTTATTATTTCAATGTTAACCGAAGTCATCTGGTGTGTCGCCGAATAAATATTGACCACATTCGATTACAACTACGCCTGAACAGCACTAAATAATCCCATTTCCGGGACCAAGGCACCTCAACCGGCAGTGTGACATTGAGATCATGATTCAGTAGGCTATCACTGCCACACACCAAGCAAAATTGCATAGGCCTATATTTTAATAAAAATCCGATTGTGTTGCCGACGATGGAAGTACAACTAACTTCCTTTTGAAATGTGAAGCATCACAAAACATTGTTGAGAAGGAGAGGTGTGGTGTGGCACTTATTTACGTGTCCAAATGAATGGCCTCTACAGCTGTTTTCCCCAAACATTATGGGTAACCGTGATCAGTAGGTTTTCATATGTCCAAAGGCAAATAACAACGGCAAAATTGTGTCAGACGATTAGGAAAATATATCATTCTACAAATGATGCTACATATCAGGAATTTCGGTATCATGGTCTTCTATATTTTGAATTATTGAATTAATCTCAGTTTATTCAATTGTTAATTAAATTAATAAAATGTCATCCTGGTGTGTGTGTTGACACCTGAGCATTACATGTTTTAATGGAATTTGGATGAGTTTCATGTTTAGAAATATATTTTCTTATTACTTGCTCATATGGGTAAATCACTCCTCAGAAACATCTGGTTTCTGTTAATTCATCTGGATGTCAATAAAACGATAAATATAGTGAAACATTCTGTAACTCTTTTCAGTCAACATCCTTTAGTATGAGGTAGTTCTTATCATAAAAATGTTTCATCAGACTCATTCTGATAAATACAATCACAATATGCATTTAAAAGAAAAAACATAATTTGGAATACCTCTATAACAAAATGTAGAAGGCACCTTATCCTATCAATAGCTTAAAATCATAAAAATACCTCTTATCAACAAACAATGCAATTACAGCTGATGAATAAGAGCTCCACTCCAGATGGGAATGTGGTAGATGTTAAGTTATATTTTGTGGGGGTTCAGATCCCTGTTTAATGTTTGTGGGGAGGGATGCATCCAGAACACCCTTACAGTTTGCCTCCCCTCTCAGCTAACGCATGGTGAATCAGTGATTGATTGAGCCCTTTGCACTGCCAAAGGGAGAGAGAAAGTGTTTGTGTGTGTGTGTGTGTGTGTAAAGAGAGTGAAAGAAAGCAAAAGAGGTAAAATTGTTGGGGCCTCTCTTGTAAGAAGGGGTGTGCATGTGTGTGTGGGGGGTGGGGGGTTCTGTCTCATGAATTAAACGCTTTAAGGCTCTCTTTCCGAGGCACGTGCATTAGGCCCCTGTGAATAAAAGGCCCTCTGTCCATCTGGCTTTTTCAGAGAAAGCAAGAGAAACAGAGAGAGCAGGTGAGAGAGGACAGTGGTGAAACTAATAAGGCCGCAGTGGAAAGGTGTGTAAGAGGTTTAGAATTAGAGCGAGTGAGAGAGAGCGAGAGAGAGAGAGAGAGAGAGCGTTGAGGGAAAAGCAGATGTAGGAAAGTTGAGTGTTGCCGTGTGTGTGGAGGAGGGGGGGGGGGTTCTCAACCACTGAGTTTCATTGAACAGCAACAGTTTAGGATCCCGGTGGGTTAAAAATGGGACCGTCACATATACAAGTAGCGTTAAAAAACACTCACCTTTAATCTGTACATGTCCTTCAGCCTCGTTTTCTATACCTCTGGTTCTTCATCTCTTCCCTCGTCTTCCCCTCGGCTCCTACTCGGCATCTTGGCTGTTTCCATGGTGACTGAGTTGCCGGCGCTGCAGTTATAGAAAAAGGGGGCACGTGTGTGTATACAGGGGGAGATTAAAGCCGGGGCAGCAGGTGATGGACTTCAGATCACGACCTAACTATCATGTCTGCTAAGAGAGATTTTGTCAACAGTTACTAGGCATTCTTATTAAGTAATTAAAGTTTAATGTGAGAATTTGAGGTATTTTTATTTCAGTATGGTACTTTTTAGTGATGTTTATGCCTTTCTTGGGTGTCATTTGTGATATTTCCTGGTCATTTCAGAACCGCTATTAAGAGAAATGTGTGTGCTCAACTAAATAGAAAGAAAATGTGTTTGGGGCCATCTGGCTTTTTAAAAGATCTTCTCAAACTGATGGACATGGGGTCAGCACAATATTCTGCACTTCATGACAACCTGTACCTGTCTCGATCAGTGGCAAGGCTTCAAAATTTTCACTTCTCTGCATCCTAGTGTGCAGAAGTCTATTGTGATCTTCGAATTCAACTTACTTATGGGCACATCCTTTTTCATGTACTTTGTTCCCAGTATTCATTGCGATGTTCGCATCTATGCAGAGACCACATTATGTTGTTTGTCTAAATATATAATTGGGCAAAAAAAACAGTGCATATTCTATATGAATGAAATCAACATGCAACCATGAACTTATAAATGCATACTTGATTGAAATTAAATTGGTTTGTTGAACATTCTTCTGCTAAATGTATTTAAACTTGATTGGGAACCATTTCACATATCAAGGTTTTTTTTATATTAGCTAGAATTCCCAACTGATAAAACCTACCTCCCCAACATGCAGAAAGTATCACATCAGCATAAATGAACCCAGGCCTTGTAAACCCCCTCAGACCATCAGGTCTCTAGCCTGCTAATGGATTTGGGTCTACAGATTGTGGAGATTGGTAGAAACTACAGCCAGCATGAGTGATTACTCATTATAAGTATATATGCCTATCATGAGAAATACATCAAACAACAAATATTCACACATAGGAATTTACTGTAGGTGACACGATCAAAATTCAGCGAAAGTCTAATTTACCAAATAATCTGTGGTGCAAACGGAGGTAGAACGTTTTGGGTGAGCATATATTGCCAGCACTGTCCCCATATACATACTTTCTGAACGTTTGGGGGGTTTATTTAGCGGTCACGAAAATGGTCAGGACCAGTTAATATTGCATGATTAAAAACAGAAAAAAAATATCATGTGGAATTGTAACAATTTTTTTATCTGGAAACAATTCCTCAAGCTTGCCTAGAAATAGTGGCTAATATATGTCATATCTACATTTTTGAAGTAGGATCTTCTGGAGTAAAATTAATACAGAAATCTCATGGTTGACATGAACGATTAATGTAGACTTGGTAAACTGGGCCAGATATCTTTCTTAAAATTAGCCTGTATAATTATTCTCTAAATAACCAATACTTGTTGAATATATAGACTATATAGCATATATTGCCTATGTAGATGTAGCTGACCAAGTATGTTTTTTGCATGGGAGGAGGGCTGTCAGTGCCATCTTCTGGCTGCAAGCTCTCTCTACAATCAGAGTGGATCAATTCAGTTTATTATTGGTGGTGAAACTATACACAAAAATGTCCGTAACTATTTTACCCGTCCTGTTATGTTTATAAATAGGTTCGACGTAATGAACTGCAATGGCTTGAAGTTTATTTTTATGGCAACAGCTATATTGTCATTTGCCGTTATATAATGCATTACTTCTCACCATCTTCCTATCAGTTTAATTTAACCTGAGAATGCTTTTATTTATCCGGAGCAATCAGTCAAACGTCAAAAATATGTGAACCTTCCATGTCATCCAAAACAAATGTAACTGCCTAGCGTTTTGAAGGTTGAATTGTCTTTTACTTTCTTTACAAGTATTTCAGGATGTAATACTAATCAACTTTACGTGCGTCAGTATCTTTACAATTCTATTGCGATTTCTAAACGAATTCTGTACATTTGAAAGCCAACACGTTGACACAAACATTGTCCACCCTCTGAGGCATTTTATGATTCTGCGGTTAATTGTGCAGCTATGGATGATCGTGATTCTTAATATGTGAAACCTATCCATGTTGGAGATATCTCCAACAAACATGATATACTTACACATGCTATGAAAATAATAAGTTGTTTTTGGTATTCATTTCCAGTGATATCTCGTCAGAGTTCCCACATTTTTGATTGGGGAAACATGCTCAGTGGACTCGGCACCAATCAAAATATTAACCACTTTTTAATACCAATAAAAATCTACAATAACTTATGTATTTTCTGCCGGGAAAAGTAATCACATCACATGTTTCTGTGTTTGCACTACCCAGAAGGCTCCCCATATTCTTCAGAAAAATGGAGGAAGTCACAGCTTGAACTCTGACATCTGTGTCTGAAAATGCTCTTAACACACTGATGAAGGCTCTTAACCCAGAATGAACAGCAAGGCCAAGTAAGAATGCGACTTTCTTAACAATTATTTTGTTTCACACTTGGTCAAGCCCATACCTAGGGGTCCATTATTTATTTCTCAATTGTCACTAACATTCCCGATTTTTTTTGTTGTTCACTGTTTAAAAAAATCACATGTGGCTGTGTACTTTAAACATGTATATGAACTTGTAACGTGTGTACATCAATGTGTATTTTGTATGTCGTAGAAAGGCAGTCCTAAAATGTAAAATTGCATCACTGTCACTCTGTCTATCCACACATTCATTACTAACACTCATATTGCAGGAGGCCCCCGCCCACCTACCCCTACCCATTAAGCGACACCAGAACAGATTCCCCTGACCCCTCCCCCTGCCACCTGACCCCTGCGACCTAGGAGCCATGGCAACCCTCTGACCCATCCTCCAGTTGCCAAGGAAACGACCTTGGAGCATGTCTGACCATACCCTCCCTTTTCCCCCCTCAATGCCGCGCAGAGGCGAGCGATCGATATTCCATCTCACAGAACAGTGGAGCGCGAGTGAGGGGGGGCACGGTGTGGAGAGATTACGGGGAAGGGGGAGGGTGGCTGACAAAGAGAGACTGTGTGTGTGTGTGTGTGTGTGTGAGAGAGAGTGTTAGTGTGTGTGTGTGTGTGAGAGAGAGAAAGATGCAGCGCGTGCGTTCGATGCGAGTGACTGTGTGCGCGCATCGTAATGAGCGGACGTATTTTGTGCTTTGCTCAGAGGTAACCCACTAGCTCCGAGGCATGCTTTTCTGTTTTATTAAGCAGAAGGCGGGTGTACCGTGTATGTGTTTGTGAATCGCGTTTTATTGTTATGAGGGGCAGCTAGAAAATGTGTGTGCTGGACAATTAAATGTGTAGCGCGTTTCGAAGCTCACAAAGGCCCTAGGCAGCCGTTGCTGCTGCATTACCGCATGTACTGCGACAATGAAGGGTTTTATGTGTCCATTTAGGTGACACTGTTCTCCAGTAATTGATGGACAATGAAGAGAGATCACAAGACACTGTCTCAAGAGAGAGACGGTCTAGAAAACTGTGTCCAGCGAAAAACAGGGTCACCTATATCCCCAGGATAGAGGTGTGTGTATGTGCGTGTTTGGTCGTTCGCGCGCGCAAGCAGAATAGGCAAACCTTCATTGGTTCCCTCAGCCCTGTAATAGTATTCATTAGACACAAACTCTCCCTCTCTCACACGATCGGAAGACCATTACTAAGTCAACACACACACCCATTGCGCTTAACCTATGAAATACAGTTAAAAGCCTTAGATATGCACTCTTTTTAAACTAAATAAAACCATACGAACATCAATTTAGCTGCACAGCTATGTCGCGATTTGTGGTACATGAATACTAATAACGGTTTGTTTCAGATCATTTGTGGACTCGGCAAGTAACAGGGGACCTTAATACCACCCCTCAGATACATTGATGAAGTGTGACTGTTGTCGTAAGACTT
Organism: Novumbra hubbsi; assembly: GCA_016801125.1. Classification (NCBI taxonomy): domain Eukaryota; kingdom Metazoa; phylum Chordata; class Actinopteri; order Esociformes; family Umbridae; genus Novumbra; species Novumbra hubbsi. Next base: position 117,439 of record JACXGK010000123.1, on the reverse strand, counting down.
GGGAGTAAAACTCATTATTCAACAGATTAGAAATCAAGGTCTTGGTCCTCTACGCTTCCCTGGGTATTCTTCTCCAGTAGAGAAGTAGAGAATGTTGTTTGGGCTGAAATGTTTTTTCTAAAAAGTGTTTAGGTAGCTCATGCATGTTGTCAGGATTTTCGTATACTAAACATGGAAGGATGTAAGGACCTAATATTCAGTAATGTACTAGCTGGTATAAAGAGAAAACCGTGAGAATCGTTTCCAATTTATCTTCAGCCGAGCTGGTGAATAATGGAATTATTTATTAGCCTATTTTTCCAAAAGCAGATAAGCGTGGTGTTATGTTACATGCGAGAATAAGTGTAAAAAGTTATGCTTAGTCATTATCAGGCGCATATCATTGTGTCTGCTTAAAAGTGGTATAAAAAGCACTTATGGTGTGAAAGATGTGTTTACCATCTGTTTTTCCCTCTGATAAAGCTCCCACTCAAAAACAGACCAAACAAAAACCAACAGATCCATCTTTTTTATTTAATGTTTTGCTGCTGTTTCGCATTTAAGGTACAGTGACTAATTCAATTTTTCACATAATTAAATAATGACACCTTTTTCCTAGCACAAAAAAAAGACTGTATTCATTTCAACTGGGTGGGTTAGGTGGGTTGCAAGGCTGGAGAAGGTATGCACAGTGCTCACTTAGAGACAGAGAAACAGGTATGGGGGAGGGAGAGAAAGGGGGTCTGAACACACTTCTAACATAAAAAAACCTCTGAAATAGTACGTACGGACTGTAAAAAAGAAAGAAAAAAAAGCACTCAAGTCTTCTATTATAAAACAACACTGGCCGAAAAACGTGATGGAACGAGGGGTTCTGCAGGCAGACAGGAGGGGACCCTTTCCCCTTCAGAGGGAGTGGGTGATTATTCCACAAAGATTATCTGTTCCATAAAGATGCTTAGAGGACATACATGGTGGAAACATACACCATTTTAAGAGGGTGGGACTTCCAACTACATTGTCTGATCCCTCTTGCCAAATTATTATACACAATATGTCTACTTTAACATTGAGATGGCCTCCCTTGCTATGACTACAACAGGTGGGTCTCTGTGGTGGTCGATGTTTACTAGTGTCAATGGTGATACCTCTATCCGTCTTTATGGTGGTCCATGTTTACTGGTGTCACCCCTAATGGTAAACCTGGGATCCTCCTCCTGTGTACTCACTGGTCCAGATAGCATGCATGTGTGTTGGAGGGGGGGGGGCTTATGAGCATAGAGACTGGTGGAGGGAGTGAGGACGTCAAGAGGGAATTGCGGGAACGGAACGTCGACAGTGCCTGCCGCAACGCTTAGCCGCCAGGTTGCCGAGAGAGAAGCGAAATGACAGCTGTGTTTTGTACAGTGCAGTTTATACACTCCGGAACAGTGCTATAGCAGTATAGTAAACATTAGAACAGTATTGGCAGTATTGACTAAGCTGTAGTCTTCAGTTAGAAAAAAAGGCAGAGGCGTCGAGGAGCGCAGGGATCCGGCAGGATCCTCTTGTTCTTCTCCTCCTCTGTGGTTAGTTCTCTGGTCCCCAAGGCGATGTGGAGGGGAAAACATCGGATGAGAAAACGGAGGAGTTTTGCGATGCGGTATCACCAATGGGTTGTTTGTGGTTAGAGAGACGACGACGGAGGGTTAGGAAGAAGAGGGGGATGAATTTTCGGGGGGTGAAAAGTAAAGAATGGATTGATCATTTAATAGTATGTCTCTTTTTCCACCCAGCCTGGGGAGAAAGGAAGGAGAAGGGGAGGGGAGTAGAGAGAAGGAAGGATACATTATTTATTACTGAAACCGCTGACATTTGTATCAATAAAACATGAACCAAGGAATAGTTTAGTGTATATTTTGTAGCGTTTGTATTTTGTATGTGTCCAATAGTTCTGTGAATCATATCTTAGTAATTATAATTTGGGGCAGAGTAGTTCGTTACGCCACAGACTTGTGTGCGCATAAGAAGTGTGTCTGTAAAAGCCCAGTTGTACCTCCGGGGTTCCGGCGCAGGATGAGTTTTCGGATCTCGTCGTAAACAAAGATCAGGAAACTGTATGGGAATGCGCAGAACCACCAACTGGGCCTGAGACAGAGAGAGACGAGAGAGAGAACGGGAGAAAGAGAGAATGAGAGAGAGAATGGGAGACAAATAATGGGAGAGAGAATGGGAGAGAGAATGAGAGAGAGAATGGGAGAGAAAGAGAATTAGAGAACGGATGGGAGAATAATATAAAGAAAAAGATACAATGAAAAATATAAACGCAATGTTTCAGTTCATGATACTTGTCTTTTATGAAGCAAATTTGGTTTCCAGTCATGGTTACAAATATTCTCCATCTCGGAGTGGTGCTTTATTGCCAGGCAACTGTTATATAAACGCTACTCAGTAGAGGGTGCTGTTGCTACACGTTACAGAGGACAGAGAGGGAGGACGACTCACTTGAGGGGATACATTCTAAGCGCCACGTCCATGCCTGGAGTGTAAGACAGGAAAGCAGCCAGAGCTGTCTCTTCAAACAGCCCAAAGATCAAGATCTTATTCCTGTGAACCAAACAACACGAAAAATAATCAGAAAATGAAACCTGGCTTCATCGAGGGGCTTTGTAAACATTGAAAACCATCTCTTACTTTAAATAAAGAGAAGTCTAACCACAATAATGTCTATATCACTACGAATATAAAAGAAGTGTGCAAAATTCAAAAGTGGTACCGACCTCATGCCCTGCTGGAAGACAGAGTTGCGCCTGGTCTTGCAGATGATGACGTCAGCCCACTGCACCACCACGATGCTCACGAAGAAGGCCGTGTGACACGTGTACTCCACGATCTTCCTCTGCTCGTAGGTCTGGCATGGGAGGGAGGGGTGGAGGGTTAGCAAAAGGTAGGAAAAGTACACAGACAGAGCGAGAGACTCCTGAAAGTCGCTGTGCTGACCGGGGGAGCGGTTGATATTACAAAGCTAATGAGGACAGGATGAAAGACAATAAGATGAAAGAAAAGTTCCCAAAAAAACGACAGCTAGCTGGAGTGATGTAAAGACGAAAGAAGAAATGAAAGAAAAAGGGGAGAGAAAAGGAGAAACTGAATAAACGGAGAAAGGAGATCCGGCGCACCCATTGCTGCCCGTAACTGTCCTCCAAATCGTTATTGGAGCGGTCGTCCCAATTTAACCTGATTCCAACCAACAGGGAGGGCAGGAAGCCGTTCTCTGCTAGGATCACAAAGTACGAGAAGAATCCTCCCAGGGCCTGGATCATACCTACAGACAGAGGAAACCAAGATGTGTTAGCGTCATCCATGACGGCCCGTACAAATAGCCTGGCGAATCACGCGGACTTCCACTGATCAATCTTTCCCTGCACGATTCAGGAGAAACTGATCATGTGTGGCATTTGGCAGCAGAAAGGTGTTCGAGCAGCCAAGCAACCGTTGAAACGTAGCCGGAGTTAGGCAGAGCGAGGGCCGACTCGTGAAGACCCACCGATCTGTCCGTAGGCGATGCTGATCAGCCTCTCATTCACCAGTTTGTCCCTGGTGGGGTTCCTGGGCTGTCTCTTCATGATGTCACTCTCGGCCGCCTCGTAGGCCAGGGAGATGGCGGGCACCTGTGGACACATGGCTAGGTGAGGGAAATGCATCTAGTCGACACCCGTTGCAACAGCGGACCGAACCACACAGTCGGATCGGACTAATTCCAGTCGTGTTGTGACAAACTGCAACATGCAACCGTAAGTGTGTGAAAGTGTGCATTTTATATCACCTGAATTATGTTTAATTGTTTTCGCCGTATGTAGTGTGCAATCTTGCATGAGTGTGTGTGTCTCACCATGTCGGTTCCCAGGTCGATGCAGAGGATGGTGATGGTCCCCAGGGGCAGGGGGATGTTGACCAGGATGAAGAACAGGAAGGGTGTGATCTCAGGGATGTTGCTTGTCAGGGTGTAGGCAATGGACTTCTTCAGGTTGTCAAAGATCAGCCGACCTATAGGGGGCGACAGAGCCAGAAAGGCATCTAAAAATAGGGCAGCACCGCCGCCTTCCAACCTCCCGTGAAACGTCTTTCTGGTCTCTGATTGGTTCATTAACTCTCCTGTCTTCATTGGGCATCTCTGTGTTTGTGGACCATCTCTCTCTATCCACATCTGGACCTCCTACTCCATCTCACTCTCCATCTCTCTTCTAACTCCCTCAATCCTTACCTCCCTCCTAATATCATTCCCCGTCTCTCATTGCACAGATCTGAGCAGAGACCTTTTCTTTGAGAGGTAATTTTGTTTGTAGTTTGCGACGTACTAGGCCTGTTTCCTAAAACGAACCAGATTATACCCGTTCTTCCAACTCCGATATAGTCTGTTCCAGGAAGCACAATCTGTCCTATCTGGGTTGCCAGAGAGGTTTGTCAGGGTTGAGCTGTTTCTATGGGAAGGTTGTCCTCAGTCTGCATATAGTGTTTTTCTCATTTTCGTATCAGTCACAGCGGTCAGATAGTCCGGTACTGTATACTGTCTGCTCAGGGCAAAATGGCATTGATGCTTTGATTTCTTTGTTGAGTTTTTCCCATAGGTGTTATCATTTTATTTTTGTTAAGCAATAATCTGTTTGGGACATATTGTGCTCTCTTCATGTATGATTGGGTTGGTATTGGTTTGTGTACATAGATTCAGGATCAGTTGGAATAGAGGAATCTTCTCTAAGGTTCTATGGCCCCGCATGAACTACCTTATTCCTTGACCTCCTTCTCTCCCCTCTCTGCAGAAGAAGTCCTGCGTCAAGTTATGTCTGGACGTCCAAAACGTGACCTTATCCCTTCCTCCCTTCTTCAGACCATCTCTGTTGACCTTCTAAATTAATATCTTCATCAACTCCTTCATATCCACTGGCTGTTTTCAGCTTGTGTCGCCACCCTCCTCAAGAAACAAACTCCTAACCCTTCTTATGTCCAAAACTACCAACTGGTATCCCTACTTCCTTTGCTTTCTATAATGTTTGAGAGTTTCTTACCAACTCTCTTCTTGTCTGTCCCAAACCAATCAGGTTTCAAGACAGGTCACTCAACCGAGACCACTCTACTCCGTGTTACAGAGGCTCTCCACCCTGCCAAAGCAAATTTTCTTTCCTCTGTTCTTATCCTCCTTGATCTTTCCGCTGCCTTTGACACTATAAACCACCAGATCCTCCTCTCCACATTCTCAGAGCAGGGGGTCTCAGGTTAAGTCCACTCTTGGTTTGCATCCTACCAGGCAGGCCGTTCCTACCAGGTTGCATGGAGCAGGTCTCCTCCTCTTTTCTCTCTACAAAAGGTTTTACTCCACATCCCTGAGACATTTATTCTGTGTGTTTATCTAACAAACACAAACACCATTTTCAGTTTTTAGTTTAGTTTTAGTAAAATTCCTTCATGCCAAATTGAATCAAATGCCATTTAAAAATCTATGAAGCAGGAGAAAATCTTTGTTGTGATTTCTGTGTTTATCAATGAGGTTGTGAATGGTATAGATATGGCCTGAGGTTTGTAATTTGGTAGTAATTCAGTCTGACTTTTGCTCAGGACATTGTGTTCACTAAGGTAATGCGTTAACCTGCTGGTTATGGTGGCACAGAATAGTTTGCCCAGGTTGCTGTTAATACATGCCACTCCTTCTTAAACATCGGTGTTATTCATCCTTGATTCCAGATATCTGAGGAATAGCCTAGACTTTGGGAAATAGCCTAGAACATAAGTTTGAGTATGGCACTGTTGTATTTGTAATCTGTGTATATTATTTACGATCGGGATGTTTAACTGCAAGCTTTTTTGAGCACAAAAGCCTGTATATTTTCAATTTCATTCTGATGGTAGATTCAAGTTTTTTGAGTTGTTCATATATTTCTTTTTCTTTCACATTCATTGTTGTGTTTCTATACAGTTCTTCAAAGTGGTTCTTCCATACGTCAGCATTGTGTATAAATAATTCTTCTCGATCGTATTTCTTTAGAGAGTTCCACATCTCCCAGAAAATGTTTGAATCAATACATTCTTCCTTTTACACTTAGGTGATGTTTAATGTGTTTTTCTTGTTTAATTCTGCAAGTCTGTTTGTGTTCTTTTAGGGTTTCCCAATAATGTTGGCGCAGATCTTGGTAGTCTAACTCTATGTTTTAGGTTGAATTGATTGCACTCATGATCAAACAGTTTTTTTGGTCTTTTTTTATAAATGTTTAATATTTGTTTTTCTTTTACCATATTTGGTTGTCTTTTTTAGATTTTTTTAATTTAAATTTTGTACAGGCAGATTAACCTACATTTTGTTTGGTGGAGATAGACCACTTTTTTATTTTTAGCCTAACAAAAAATGATCCTGTCTTTATTACTTCGATTCAAGTGTGCCCTAGATGACTCCTCTCTCTATCTCCCTCTTTCTATGCCTTTTCATTTTTCTTTCTCTCACCCTCTTCCACACCAGTGACGATGGAGGCAAAGTTGTCATCCAGCAGGATCATGTCAGCGGCCTGTTTGGATACATCTGAACCGGAGATCCCCATGGCGACGCCAATGTCAGCCTTCTTCAGGGCAGGGGAGTCATTCACGCCGTCCCCTGTCACAGCCACGATGGCGCCCTGAGAGACGAGGATGTTTGTGAATAGTGTGAAATGCCCCCCATCGATCTCCTACTGTATGAAAGAAGTGTTGTACTGTAGTGGAGATTCTGTTACTTTACATTACTGTAAATATACAATTTTGAGGTAATTTTTCATGCTTAAAAAGTGTTTTTTTATAAATTAAAATACATTTCAAACTAAAAAGCATGTCTCCAACAAACTTCCAAGTAAAGAAAGCCAGATGTGACTGTGTGCATTTTCGTTTGCATGTGTGTGTTGAGTAAGCATCTGTCTGTGGGGGCCTAACCTGTCTCTGGCAGCCCTCCACGATGATGAGCTTCTGCTGGGGGGAGGTCCTGGCGAACACGATCTCTGTGTGGTTCCTCAGGATGTCGTCCATCTGCTCCTGAGACAGGTCCTTCAGATCCGTGCCGTGGATCACACAGGCCTTGGCATCCCTGGAACACAGGTTGACAGGGAGTGATGGGTCTTTTTTAATTGGCCGATACACACACAGAGAAATGCAAATAGTGTTTTGCTGGTTAAGTGAGTGTGTGCGTGGGTGGGGGTGACTGACTGGCTGGCAGGCAGGCAGACTAACCGGCAGACTGACAGGCAGAATGACTGACTGGCTGACTGACTGACAGACTGACTTTTTGAGGGACTAAGTCATGTTAATATCCTTGTGTGAAAGACCTGTAGAGCTTTCATCTCCTACCTGGGGTTGACCTGGCTGACGGGGATGTTGAGGCGGGACGCGATGTCCTCCACCGTCTCATTGCCCTCGGAGATGATGCCCACGCCCTTGGCGATGGCCTTGGCCGTGATCGGGTGGTCGCCGGTCACCATGATGACCTTGATGCCGGCGGAGCGGCACTTGCCCACGGCGTCGGGCACGGCGGCGCGTGGAGGGTCGATCATGGACATGAGGCCCACGAAGCACAGGTTCTCTGTGGTGAAGTTCACATCGTCACAGTCGAAGGCGAACCCTTTGGGGTACTGGTCCTCGGGCATCAGAAAGTGACAGAAACCTGGGTAGAGACGGTTTAGGATCAGCGTTGATGTGACAGATGTCTCCAGGCTGTCCTTGTCCACCTGCTGCCTGCGTTCACTCTGGCTAAAGCTCACCGGTCCTCACATTACAGCACTTTCTGAACATTTAATATGGAAATATATTGGCCTGTCCAGGTTTCTTCCTGGATTCTGACCATAGGAGGGAGTTTTTCCTGGCAAACCTGCATACATTTCCTGTTGTTACTTGATTTTTGGGATCATTGGGTTTCCGTACAACTGGTGATGTAAAAAGGGCTTTAAAAGACTAAATACATTTAGTTCACTGTCCTCTCCTGCCATCTCTCCCCAGTCATTCTCTGCTTCTCACCGAGGACTCTCTCTCCCAGCCCCCCCAGCTCCATGTAGGCGTTCTGGAAGGACTCCTTCATCTCCTCGTCCATGGGCTGCTCCTTGCCCTGGATCAGGATGGTGGTGCAGCGGTCCAGGATCCTTTCTGGCGCCCCCTTCATCACCAGCAGGTAGCGGTTGTCTTCCTCATTCTCTGTCTCATGAACAGAGAGCTGTATAGAGGGATTTAAAGATATAGAGTTAAAACCCCAATTGAATGTCCACAATCGAGCTAAACCCTAGCCTTAACCTAACAGAAAACCTGCCTTCTGCAGGGGTAGTGGTAAAGCACTGTGACAGGCCTCCCCTCTGAGTCTGGTTCCTCCGTAGGTTTCTCCCTAAGTTTGTACACTACTAGGACGTTTTTACTAGCCACTGTGCAGCCAACTGTTGTTTCTTGCACTTAGGGGTTTTCAGACTGAGTATGTGTAAAAGCACTTTCTGACAACTGCTGATGTAAAAAATTATTTGATTGATTGACTGCGGTCACACTTGTTTCACTCTCAAAGGCATGGCAAGTTCATAATAGGGATTCTAATCCTTTAACGTCAATGAGTACAAATCTATACATGCGTAGGTTCAACTTATACTGGCGTCGAACTGTCTAAAGACCTTGGGCTGTACGTATCAACAACCTCTGAGCAAAGGGGCCGACTCCAGATTGGTTTAGCTCTTTCTACAACTCAGCTAATCCCATCTAACGGACGTCTGGGACCTGACCCCAGATCGCCACGGCGACTAACCTGGTACTTGTTGGTGGAGTTGAACGGGATCTCGGCCACCTTCTTGTTCTTCTCCCTCATCTGCTTGACGCTGCCACAGGACAGCTCGATGCACTTCAGCAGGGCCGACTCGGAGGCGTCGCCAGCCACGTCCCGCTTCAGAATAGGCAGCTGGTCCTGGGCCGCCTTGAACTGGGCGCGGTTACACAGGGCGGCCACGCGCGCCAGAGCCAGCCACGTCTCCGAGCTCTTGTCGAAGGAGGCGCCTGGGGGGGAGAGAGGCGGGCGTGTGGGATGAGGGGGAGAGACATGTGCTTCGTTGAGGCAGCGTTCATCATTAGACATGCAACCCCCAGCTTCGGAAACATCTTCTTTGGCCTAGTGAGTTACTAACACCGTGATCTCAAACCTTTGCTTGATCAGGCCTGCAGGTCACGTCTCGATGTCTAATTCCATTTGGACTAATTGCATTTACATTGCGGGCCGGAGAATTTGGGCAGTGAGGTTTTGTTTCGCACGTTGTCTTTGAAATGAAAAAAAAGCAACTAAGAGGTTTAAGAGCACACTTGAGGGCTGTGTTACTGTCCGAACTCTTATGCATTGTGCAGAACTGTAATTTAACAAAAATAATTGGAATCCAGAGAGTTCCTGACTGCCTGACTGCCAGGGACAAACATTACGTAAATATGTATTCGCCTTCACATTATGGAAAACAAACATCGCTAAACATAGAGCGGAGCCATTTGAAACGTCTCTCTCTTACCGGACTGGTCCTCCGTGGTGTCGGCCTCGTGGATCTGGTTGTCGAACCACATGTGGGCCACGGTCATCCGGTTCTGGGTGAGGGTGCCCGTCTTGTCGGAGCAGATGGTGGAGGTGGAGCCCAGGGTCTCCACGGCCTCCAGGTTCTTCACCAGACAGTTCTTACGAGCCATACGCTTGGCAGTCAGGGTCAGACACACCTGGGAGAGAGAAAGGGAGAATGAGGGTGAGAGAGAGAGACAGAAAGAGCGGAAAGACGGGGATGCACGTGGGATGCACAGCTCCTGGTGTTGATTGCTCCGAGACGATCAAACCAGCTGCTGACAAAAGGGCCAGATTCAACTCCGTAATGCAGAACATCCGTGTCGTAGCCTGTTCCAAATTTAAAGTCTATGATCCCAAGTTACCAGAGACGGAATTTGGCAGGATGTATTCGTAATTCTTCATTATCATTTTTGGGGTGCTATAACACTACGTAGTGAATAGTGCCCTTACTTGCATTCGCAGTTCAGAAACCCACAAAGAAAACAATACGAGATAATTCCACCCGAACCCCTGAGAGCTAGAGGTGTGCAGACCTGTGCAGACCCCTCACATCCTCACACATCCTCACTCTCCACCGATAAGCACTAGAGTCGAACCCAATGCTCTTTGACATTTGGCAGCCTAGACGTGCAATCCTGAAAGGCGCTTACTCATGCCACTGCCTCAAACATGACAGAGAATACCGAGAGCCAGCGGAAGTGAACTAGCAAGCGGCGAGAGCAGCAACAGTTGACATAAACATGAACCCAGTAAACGTGTAGTCTCTCAACAGTGGAGACAACTGACCGGCGGGCGACAGAGACACGGAATGACCCAGGCGCAGACAGGGCCTAAAACAGAGACAGACACAGAGGGAGGGAGACCGGGAAGCAGAGAGGAGGAGAGACAGATATAATACACCAGCACCACCATCACAGGAGACAATGGACACTAAAGCCAGAGCCTGTTACAGACAGAGAAGTAGAAACACATACGGTACAGGAACACATTGCAGTACAAGCACTGAGATACTGCAACACACTGCCCCGAAAGAGAGAACAGACACACACAGATTACCAGAGACGGCCAACGTAAAGAACAGACACAAAGAGATAAACAGAGCCCGTCAACAGAGAATGGAAACATAGAGAGGAATTATAGGCCATAAACACTGAGAACGGAAACATTGAGATGAATTGAGGTCGGTAAAGAAAGACACCTCAAAACCCCACACTCTTGTTCCCAGCTACGCACACCCACACTAAAACCCGATCCCCCCACAGGCTCCTCACAACCTTCCAACCCCACATTACCACACACAACACAAGAAATCCCCCAGAAATCCCCCCTCACAGTGACAGTAGCCAGCAGTCCCTCAGGCACGTTGGCCACGATGATGCCGATGAGGAAGATGACGGCCTCCAGCCAGGTGTATCCCAGGCACACGGCCAGGATGAAGAAGGTGATGCCCAGGAACACGGCCACGCCCGTGATCAGGTGGATGAAGTGCTCGATCTCCTTGGCGATAGGCGTCTTGCCTGACTCCAGACCGGAGGTGAGGGTGGCGATGCGCCCCATGACGGTGCGGTCCCCGGTGCACACCACGATGCCTCGCGCCGTGCCTGGTGACGGCAAGAGGGAAAGGCCATGCCAATGTAATGCAATTTTAAAAGAAACACCACCCTGAATGTATCTTTAAAATGAGCCGATTCAATGTTTCGGCCACACGGGGGCGACATACACCGTTCTATGAGGTAAATTATTAAGCTCTATTTTTTTTCTGGCCTGCAGGGAACAAGTGCTACAACCTTTGCATTTGCTGTTGGGGTCTTAATGAAGAAGCCATCTGTTGTGATTTACATATATATGTTATAACTGAGCAATTTACCGTAAAATCTTGACAAAATTGACACTCGAATAAAAATGTAATATGTATTAATATCAGCAAAATGGAGATGTAGGTCGTTTGTCAGCCTAAGATGTCTACTAATGTGACTTGGGTCATGCCGGGCAACGTCCGCGTAACACCATACAGAGGTCTCCAAGCAGTTTGTCAGAACACATCACCTGAACACATGCTATCTTTGGAAAACACAGGTAATTGATTGAAAGTCATTTTACACATGTAGGCACCGGGGAGTGATCGTCTATTGACAGAACCAACAGACCACGAAGCCGTAGGGAGACGCTAAGACAATATTGATGGCAGATGGACTGTGCGAAAAGATGAAGACAGAGTGAGTGTAGGCGCTGTGTGGAGTGCCTGTTAAAATGGTGGGTGACTTGTTGCTATGGCAGCCAGCACTTTCCCAGGAGAGGTAGCGAGGGAAAGAAAGCGATAATGGAACGGCAACGTGAGGCCTTATGGTTAAGATAATGAGAACATTGATTAGAACTGTCACGCAGGTAATGCTTATCACAACAGTAATGTCAATGGAAAAAGATAACGATGATAACAACGAAAGATCTCATGGTAGTAATGACTGTTATGGTGACAATAATGAAACCATGATGTTAATGACTTTACGCATGATGACAATAATAATGATGATTATGCTCATGACAATAATGATAAACACACTGATGGTAATGACGGTTGACGATGATGAAGATGGAACCGATAATGAGCAGTAAGAAAGGGGTCAGGAGGAAGAGGATGGAGGCGAGGATGCTGTTGCCAAGACGACCATTACCTTCAACACAGTTGGTGGAGAAGAAAGCAACGTTGCGGGTCTCTAAGGGGTTTTCATGGGTACAGTCAGGGGACCGGGTCTGGGGCTCTGACTCGCCAGTCAGAGAGGAGTTGTCCACCTGAGAAACAATGTTAATGACGATGCATCCATGTAACAGTGTTTATATGTGGGTGTGTGTTGGGGTCAATTTGAATTAAAGGCACTCCATCAAGCAATTGGTTTAATGTCAAAAGAAGATACAGAAAAACTTTATTTCACACAGTATATATAATAGAAAATCTGAGTCTGATCAACAACTAAATTGCAATACAAGTTTAATTTCTAAATTGACTGACTTCAATTAAAATTGACCCAAGCTCGGGTATATGTGTGTGTACCTGTTTGTGTGTGTGTTTGTGTGTACATGCCAACGTGCTTCCAATACATGTACCTTGCAGCCATGAGAGGACACAATCCTGAGGTCGGCAGGAATCCTATCTCCTCCCTTCACCTCCACTAGATCTCCTGCCACAACCTCCTCAGCGTTGATCTGCATCTTCTCACCTTCACGGATCACCAGCGCTTGCTACGTACAAACACAGCAGCCTCAACCGTTAATCAGGAACCAAAAAACAACCAACCTTCTGACCATACTTTACATAGAGTTGTACCACGTACTCAAACCAACAGTCAATAGTTTCAACCACAATTGTATCCCAAACAACACTAATGCTGACTGTAACCCCAGCTGTAAACAAATATGTCATGAAAGGTAAATATTACAATATTATAAAAAAAAAAGAAGCCAGGAACCCTTTGACGCTTATATTAGGAAGAAAGGGGAATGAATAGCATTTGACATTGCACACACTAGGCCAGGATCGCCCTCTACCAACCCGGCGTGCAACTTCTAGAACCTTCCCATTTAAATCTAATAGAGATGCTTCTAGTTTTGTGGCTTCTATTAAACTCCTTAATTAATGAAGTACCTTCATATCATCCTGTTGTTGTGTTCTCTGTTATTATCTGTCTCCTACATGCAATTCAGAAAAACAAAAGCACCCTCCCAGGAAATAAAATGCCATTGAATTTGAATTGAACAACTATTTTCATCAAACTATCTGACAAAGCCTACAGACTACCCACTGACGACCATGAATTACATGACACCGTAGAGAACAAGAGGATTAGGGTCACCGGTTGTTTCACGTCGCTCTCGCAACAACTCAAACCCATAGTCGTCTAGAAAAACAAGCTTGGATTAGATTAGTTAAATACTTCTGATTGGGGTAATGAGACTGGAATTAGGATTACAGACACTCAACCCGATTAGGTGGGAGACAGTGAGAAGAGGACGTTTAGGAGGTCGCTTTACCTGGGGCACCATGTTCTTGAAAGATTCCATAATTTTGGAGCTCTTGGCCTCCTGGAAGTAAGAGAAGCATCCGGTGATGATAACCACGGCTGAGAGTACGATGCCCAGGTACAACTGTAAAGAGAGAAACAACGTAGAAATGCCAACCATATTGGAACATTTGAACCAAACATTCAAATAACCAGTATTCTACACTGCTCAGAACAATTAAGGGAAAACCTAAAGCACACGTTGGGTCTCGATTAATGAAATACACTGCTCAAAAAAATTAAGGGAACACGTCATCATCACAGTACACCATCAACTCCGTGAAACTTTGTGGATATCAATCTGTCCGGTTAGGAAGCATCTGTGATTGTGAACCAATGTTACCTGTTTCGCTGCAAATTAATGTGATAACAGGTGCACTGGAGAGGCAAACAGCAAAATAACCCCCACTTGTACTTGTCACAAGTAGTTCAGCTCCTCCAGGACGACACATCCATACATGTTGTCGCAAACATATGTGCTGTGTCTCCTAGTATAGCCTCAAGAGCATTGAGGAGATACCAGGAGACAGGCCATTACATGAGGAGAGCTGGACAAGGCTGTAAAAGGGCACCAAACCAGCTGCAGGACAGGTATCTTCTGTGTGAGGAGGAACAGGAAGAGCACTGCCAGAGGGTCAGAAACGGACTCCATAGGGGTGGCATAAGGGCCTGACGTCCTCTAGGGGGACCTGCGCTCACAGCCCAACACAGCGCCAGCATTCGCCAGAGAACACCAGGATTGGCTGGTCCGCCATTGGTGCCCTGTTCTCTTCGCAGGTGAGAGCAGGTTCACACTGAGCACTTGTGACAGATGTGAATGAGTCTGTAGACGCCGTGGTGATTGCTATGCTGCCTGCAGCATCATCTGTATGACCAGTTTGGCAGTTGGTCAGTGATGGTCTGGGCGGGCAAATCCTTTGAGGGTCACACAGACCTTCACGTGCTAGCCAATGGTACCCCGACTGCAGTTAGGTACCGGGATGAAATCGACAGACTCATCATTAGACCTGACGCTGGTGCAGTGGGCCCTGGGTTCCTCCTGGTGCAGGACAATGCCCAGCCTCATGTGGCCAGTGTGTGTAGGCAGTTCCTAGGTGACGAAGGCATTGATGCCATTGACTGGCCCTCACGTTTCCCAGACCTAATTCCAATTGAGACCCTCTGGGACGTTATGTATCGGTGCATGCTACGAACTACTCAACATTAGACCACAACACATATTGTGTGAACAAAATTTTACTATTGAACAAATAAAATATATCGTGTGGTAAAAACATGTAGTTCTCAGGGATCATCTTTAGAGATCCTACTATGTGGTGTCAGAGCGCAAGATGTGTCCCTGAGGCAATCTTCGTTTTAAATTGGTCACTTGTTTTCATTCCCCACCAGCTAATCCCTCTTGATCACCCTAGTCCAACTTTACTTCGTCTGGGTCATCACGGAGGAGTCAGCGGATTAAGATTGAAGTCCCACCCAGTTTACTGCATCGCATTCAAGATGTAGGACTTGTAACTGACCTTAGCGTATCAATGTTAGTGTGCGTTCATCCGCTTTGACAGATAAGCTTTTCATATTTTCAGGTAGGAGGAGTGGTGTTTGTCAGTGATAAGCTTCATCTGAAGCCAAAAGCAAAAATCTCGATCGCTTCACTTTTATCATCAAAGCCACCAAAGATGGAATTGCATGGCTTTGTCCAAAGCGACAAATCAACCAATTTCCCCTTAGACAAAGTGAAATTCAATAGAGTTTTTGAAATCTTGCAGTGCCAATCAGCTGCAACCTTACCAGCGGAATGCCAATTCTTCATATTTAAAGCAAACATCTAGCGTCAATCCAAAAGGCCGTCTCCACTAACGGATCCCATCATTCCCCGCTAAATCATCCCAGCTGCCATTTTGTGGGGGCTGCCACTCACATTGTCTCCAGCAGGCTCGTCCTCGGTGGCGGCCTGGATGGCGTAGGCCAGGAAACAGAGGATGGCGCCAGTCCACAGCAGGATGGAGAAGCCCCCAAACAGCTGGCGACAGAACTTGACCCACTCTGGGGTGGTCGGGGGAGGCGTGAGGGCATTCGGCCCGTCACGAGCCAGGTACTCAGCTGCCTTGGCATTGGTCAGACCCTAAGGTGAGGCAGGGGGAGGGAGACACGGGGAAGAGATGGGGGAGAGAGGGATCAGGGAGAGATGGGGGAGAGAGGGATCAGGGAGAGCCCGGGGGAGAGAGGGATCAGGGATAGGTAGGGTAGAGAGGGATCAGGGAGAGACCGGGGGAGAGAGGGATCAGGGAGAGATGGGGGAGAGATGAGGTGAGAGAGAAGAGGTACAGAAGGGAGAGAGAAGGAAGAGGGAGAGATGGTGGAGAGACGGGGGAGAGAGGGTAGATTAATGAAGGAGTTACGGGGGAGAGAGGAAAAAGGGAGTGACGGCGGCGAGACGGGGAGTGGGACAGAAGGGGGGGGAGTGACAGGGGAGAGACGAGGAGAGGGAGAGATGGGGAGAGAGGGAGAAGGATTGCTATTTAAAGGATATAAACCTGGACATTACTTGTGATAGGGTTAGCTGGTATAATATTTTAAGAGATAAAATATTATTACAATTAAAGTTAAATTATGAACTAAACATGAAAACTGTTAAGGTGATGAACTTGCCTGGACAATATCAGTGGTGTACTTTTGGCAAACCTCCTCAACAGACATCTTGTGTTCTGTCTGAAAGAGAAATTTTAAAAACATCTCATATGTTTAACTAAATATTTGCAAATGCATTGAGGGAAACGGGCTTGAGTTATATCCTCATGGTTTGGCTGAACGCCTCATAAATCCTCTTCAAACAGGATTAGTTCACATTGGCTTTGCCTCTAACTGTTTGTACATCAAATACACTCAATTTCCTTTGCCACTAGATTTAGGTATTGAAAAATAGAGAAAGATGTTTGGAATACAGTAGACCGCCAAAATGAATTGTCAAATAATAAAAAAAATCAAAATGTTCCACTTTTTTGTTTGTGAATGACTTGCTTTTTCCAAACACCACACTAGAAGACTACTCTTCAGAACTATGTTTCTCAACCACTTATATAAACAGGACCCGCAAGTCCCCTGCAGATTAAAACTGGCACCTTAGAACAAACTGAAATGGTCTCAGCTAACTATTCCAGGACGGAAGCAGCGACGGGGAAGGTGGGAGATGATACGGGAGAACATACCAGGGGAACCTCCTTCTTCAGGTCGTCCATGTCCTTGATCTTCTTCTCAGCCTTGGTGTCGGCCTTCTTGGGCAACTCCTTCTCGTCTTTCTCCGTCGTGGTGGCCACGCGGTAGCTGTCCGACCGTCCATACTGCATGAAACACACGGAGACTCTCAGAACACCGACCCCATGACCAGTACAAAGTGAATGGACTCAGATTAACTCGCAACATTGCTGCAAGCTACTTGAATGTAGGCCACGATCAAACAAGCCGACAAATAAAGAAACGAAAGGCTGTCATGATTCAAGTTACTTCAATATTTTCCAATTTATTTTCCACCTGCCCATGTTCCTCATTAAAATGATGAAACATTATTTATAAAAATGTAATCAGGACCAACTGAAAACGGTTTGAAATCTGTTCATTTTAATAGGTGTCCAAAAAAAGATCCACAAATATTATTTGATATAGTTACTTGCTCCTGCCAGGAGAGTTTGATTAACTGTTTCTTCATGCTACAACTTATTTCTGTCTTGCTGACATAGTGTCAAGTGTATCAAAACGCCTGATTTGGGACGTTCTTGTAAGATCTCTTTTGGTAGCCAGAACTCCTAGCTGTGTCTTAGCTGCAAGCTGCAAGCGCTTTCTTTCCCCCCAAAAAACGGTATGTTTGAAGTCTGAACTTGAATTTGTACCGCGATCAAAGGCACGTTGGAACATTAGCTCCATTTTGTAACTCAACCCAACCTCGTCCACCTGCCTGTCTCCTGCTGTTTCCATGGCACTTATGACAGCCCCAAGGTCACTGCTCTGAAACGAATGACTGCCAACACAACACAAAGACGCCTAGACGTCCTCTCTTCTGCTACCGATTCCCCTTTCATTTACTCCCTCTACGCCCATTCCATCCTTCACTCCTTCTCCTTCCATCCCACTCTTTCATCTCCCCCACTTGCTTTACATGGTCACACACTTTCATCTCAATATGGACAATATGAGTGTTGTGTTAACACAGTACCAGGACTGAGTGGGACCTCAAGTAGACGATTCTGTGAAAAGCTCATGTTTGGGATTGGCTGTAATAGCCAGAGAGACAACAACAACTACTAAGATGGCTGGGTAGCTAAAGTGTTGTAGAGCTCTGGGCCTGTAAACAAACGGTTGATGGTTCCAATCCCTGAGCTGACAAGAATAAAAACAATCTAGCAGATATTTGCAGTAAAGGATGTGTTCTTTGCATACATAACTGGTAAACAACAGTAATAAAGGATGTGTAATATTATGTCCTTTCTATGCCCAGATGGTCACACCCTAATTCCTATCACCCGTTTTCTTGTGTTCCCCCCACCACCAGGGGTCTCCAGTCTCCCCAATATAACTACTGTATTTAACCTGTGTTGTTTGTTTGTTTTGATGCCTGCTCCTGTTTCTAGAGTCGTACACGCGTTTCTGTGTACTGAACCAACGCCTGCCCTGACTGGATCCCATCCGCGGTTTTCTTGTACATAGCCTGTCAACATCCTGTGTGCCAAACCTCTGTCTGCCCACAACCAGCCTGTGCCTTTGTCTAGATAAACTTTGCCTGAGCATAGAACTTCTGCCATCTTAGTATGCATTTGGATCTTTGTCTGAGACAAATTATGTTTATACACTAGTCTAGACACTGAGGGCAAGGGGGAATGTTCAATAGCATGCCAACAGGGGCACTATGAAACAAATCCAAATCGTTGTGTTGCAGCTTAATCAGGCGGCTTGACACTTTACAAGATATCTTCGCGGGAGCCTTAGGTGACTCATCATCCTACTCTGTCTCCTTCTGTTTCCCAGCGTCCAACACACACAAACCGGAAAGCGAGCACCGAGTGCTCCACAGGAGAGCCAAAATGTCATCCACTAAACCCTGCCGTCACCGAGACTCAGGTTGGGTTGCAGATCCCAACACTCTTCTTCCCGTCACACATACTGTGAAAAGGGAAGAAGCGGAGGGAAGGCGCATTTCTGTTTCTGGTTTCAGACTGCTTTAGCAGCGCATGGTTCAAAATAGTTTTCTATCTTGGTAGTCTGGCACCCATTGTGGTTTGGCAAACCAAACCACAACTGGTTATGCTGCACTCTTTTTACTGTCAGAATCGCACCCTAACGTTTTATACACTACTGAAGGTTTTGGGTCAATCAGAAATGTCCTTCTTTTCTAAAGAAAACTATTAAAAATAATCAGAGATACAGTGTGGACATTGTTTATGCTGTAAATGAATGCTGTGGCTTTAATGGAATATCTAAATATGCGCAAACTTAAAGAGGCAATCAAATTAAATAAATAAATGGCCGTGCTTTTGTAATGGAGGCCAGCGAATGCTGCGCAATGAGTGTAACAGGTCTCACCCGGATCCAGTCCAGGTAGGTGTTAAACCTCACTTTTTGTGGTAGTAAAGTTGGATATTTGTACAGAGGCAATGGATCTTGAAGAAGGAAGGATATCACTGTTTGTGTGCGTGCCTGCTTGTGTTTGCGTGTGTATGATGTGATTGCGAGCCATCTGTCATGAGGACGGATAAAGGGAGGATCCTGACTAGCAATGGGATTACCGTTGTTTACTACAGTACAGGATTAACCCACTGACTGAAAAATATAGTAATACTCCCTCTTTTGTTCCTCACTTGTTTCCCGCTAGCTTTCTCACATCACCCTACCACTTTTATTCCCTTCCACTTTCCCTCGCACTCCCACAGTTCCGAATGTTTTCAACGCTCGCACACACTCCTACTTAATCACTCACGCCACTGACAGGCTGATGTAGCCATCCCAGTCACAGTCGCGCACTGATTAGCCTACAGTCCATGTCAGACAAGTCTGTAATAGGGAGACAAACACATTTGGTATTCATTCAACGGTCCCGCAAATTAGGTGTGAAGGAAATCCCACAAGTTTTTTGGGTCTATTTTTTACCCGTCTCAGTCTGGTTTTGAATAAAATCACACTAGCCACAAGAGGAAAGGGCCACAGAGCACGAAACCAAAAACTCTGCCCGTTTGCGGATCCAATAAAAAAAATTAAAAAAATTAACTGCCAATAATTATTTGTGATCTTGACTGCTTTATTGCGTATGGTCATTGGCTATTCCCCAGACGTCCATAGCCCATTAAACACATCCACACAGGTGCTCGGCCACGCCGCTGGAGGTTACAATGACATCCATAGACATTTCCAAACATTTGTTCACAGAGGTGCAAACCTTTAACATATCAGTAGCGTTTATCTGGGTAGATAAATAGTTGCGAAACTTCCTGTGCAACAAACAATAATACCAAAGTCAAACACAAGCATGTGAAAATACAGGAAATGCTGCACTATCAATTCAGGTGTTTCACTGTGTTTATAGCTCAAAGCTAAGAGAATGTGGTTGTTATGACAACATGCATGGGTTCCTGTTAGCCTGAAAATATGGCGACTAGATGAACTAACCTTTCCACCGTGCACTGTGTGGGCTGCTTTAAGGAAATAATCTGATCTGGTTTTACACCATGGATGAGTTCTAGGCATACATATTCAAATGGCAAACTGCCTTGCCAGATCCGGGCCTTTGTCACACGACAATCTGTTTGTCCTTTGCTACTGCTGGGAGCAAAATAAAATGGATAAATTATTGTTGCAAGATGAGCGAAACAACAGTCTATATATTTATTTAGAGATAAATTGACGTAACAAACATTAACAAAGGGACGGGAGGGGGCTGCTATAAAAGGCAGTATCAGCAGCAACACGGAACTATCTGCTCTTCTCTGAGCAGGTAAGTCTTATGTATTCTCTGCACCTAGTCCTCCTAACCCTAGGGTTTGACCTTGAATAAAACATGGGCATTTACTTAGTCAGTCTTATGTAGAGTCATGGAGCATTAACATCAGTGATACACATTTGCAGTGACAAATACAGTCCTACAGGTATTTAACAGGTATGAGCAGTGAATGTTGTTCTCAATGCAATCAACATCACCCAATGTTCCAGTTCGAGACAGTCGATGGCTGGCAATAGACACGTCCATCTGACCACATATCGGCTCTTTCACAGCAAAAGAGATTGTTGCACTGGTTTTAAAATACATTGCTTTGTTTCTTCTCTACTTTGAGCGCTTTGAAAAATATTACATTTGCCTACCCTGTGGAAGAAGCACAACTATATATAGTCATCAACCACAGCAGAACAAACCACTCCTGTGATGTCTGAGTTTAAAATAGACTGAAAGCTTGGTTTTATTAGTTTAATCTCCCCACAGATTGATTGGAACAGGTTTCTTCTTATCAGCAACAGCACATCAACTAAAATCTCCCATGCATGAAAACATATTTATGTATAAAGACAAAGCAGGGAGAAAAGATAAATTATGAAGAAACTGAACAGAACAGACTGTGATAGTGGTCCACTGAGATATGGCATACATAACGTGTTTCATAAGAATCCTACATCTGAGATATGGCATACATCACATGTTTCTTAAGAATCCTACATCTAAAAACAAACAAACAAAAAAAAACTGAAAAAAAATGTAATTATAAATGCATTAAAAATAGAACAGAATCTGATGCTGGGGCATGATAAGCGATGCATAAAATATACTTGTAAATATATAAACAAAATACAAAACAGGTAAGTTTTCATGATTTCTCTTCTTGGGGTGAATTGCCTTAGTTAGGTTTGAGAACAGTTTGCAAAACTCAGAGATAACACATTGACCTCCACCTGCATCCAGATGTTTAGCACTACAGACGTCTCGTCCTAATATGCCTGCAATCTCTGAAATACGTTATAGATATCAAGCTCAAAATAATTTGTTAAAACGAGGACTGCCCCCATTTTGAAAATTCCAGGTCATAGAGAGGGGACACAATTTAAAAATCAAGTACGGCTTGTGTCAAGCTGTAGATTTTACAAAGGAAAAAAAACTGATGTTGTAGCTAGTGATGCACCAATAAGAAAACTGATTCCAGTATTCATGTTCATGATCGACTGATGTAGAAACAGATGTTTTGTCATTTCTGTACCTGTTTACCCCAGTACGAATTATATACAAATGCTGCTTCGGATGATGTTCCAATGTTTTTTTCCTATATATTGTAATATAATAATAATTATTTGAAAAGGAATGGAAAATGCATCACTTATATACATATTCTCTTTCTGTAATTGTACATTATAACATTTACATAAATCAAGTAAATTAGGAACTAAAACTTAATCAACAAAACTGCAACACAGAAAATATGAACAGCAAAAAAACAAAACAAATATTATATAAATAACTAAAGCATATTGACCAAAGCCTATATTGGATGTATATAAGCAGTTTTACTTCCAAAAAAAGATTTTTTGTTTTCTAACTGCGCTGTGTAGGTATGTTTGATTTTTATTAAATGTTTACTGGGTAGCTACATTTATTTGTTATTTGTATTTTCGTACAGTAGTTAGGCCTACTTTAAAATGTAATTTTCTTGTTTTTCATTGGCCAACCTTTCGACTGCCACAGGCTTGCAGATAAAGCTGTATATTTAAGTTGAAGCTACCAACCAAACATGTTTTGAGGAATCCCCCCCCCCCCCCCCAACGTTTATACCTGCTGCAAAAATATTCTTCCTCTTTCATAGAGGTTGAGACAAATAGACCACAGACTTCCCCTCCACAGAGAAGTAAATCATCATTACACACAGGTCACTGGCCTGACCTAGAAAAGACTGATGCACACTAACCAGTTACTCCCTGCGTCCTTCCTTCATCCTTCTCTCTATCCACCCCTCCTTTCCAATCTCTTTGTTTGCCTTGCCTGCTGACCCCCCCCCCCTCCCCCTAAATGCCCACCCATCTGCTTCTCTGTTCTGCTGTGATCTATTCCTCTGGTGTTATGGGTTCTGGGATTTCATCATGAGACACACAGATGAACTGGTAACTACGATGATAACTTTGTATTGTGCAGCATGTGATTTATGTTGAGTTTGTTTGCCCTCAACGATTGACTGAGCTTAAATACCTAGCTGAAAGAGTTGAATGAAAATGTCACTATACTTATTAACTCACAGAAAGCCAACTTAATCTCTCCTCTAGCTTTAATCCAACATAACCCATGGAACACTACATATCTCTGAAGCCTGCTGATCAAAGGCATCTTTCAAACTGACTGACTCTCGCTACTCAATGTCTGGCAACAGCTTGACATAAAATGGCTACTGTTGACTAAATGAAATTGACAGACCTGTCCTCCAATTAGCTGATGAATGGGGATGTTAGGTTTCCTAGCAACGACCATTGCCTGGACCATTAAAATTATTAAAATGAAAAAGCTGTGAGGAAAAGAAAAAAAGGTTCATCCCAGTTATGGAGCTATTTTCATTGCATTATTGATTTGAAAGGGGTTGTGTAAGAGGTTCTCAAATGCAACTAGCTACATGTGTAGTCTAAGAATATAACTCAGTGATTGTACGAAATAAATCTAAGGCCATTCATTGATAAATCAAAATTAGATTGACATGGTATTGAAAAATAATATTATTACAAATTTTCTTCTGAAGATGAAACATGTAAATAATATGGTGTATCACATAAATGTAAATAATATTTTTGTTGTGACAGGGTATGTAATCACACTAGGCTTTAAACATCTGAATCTAAAACTAAAGACACACGTCTGTAGACATAGACATCTATAGTCATCAATGAACAATGTATTTGTTATTTACTACACCTTTGAATCAAAAGTTTGTTACGAACATCTAATTGACCAACATTTCCCAGATCAATCAATTCATGTTCTAATCTGGACACCAATTAATAAGTAGACACATCGTCACATTTGAGTGCGATTTGGGACGCAATGTAGAGTGAGAGCCAGCATTGGCTAAGAAGTGTGTAGCCCCACACCTCCCGATGAATCTGACCAATAAGGTTTGAGTGAGACATAAAAACAAAATCATGCTGGTTAGAGTTGACACTTTCCCGCGACCAACTTTAGCCATGTGACCATTGAATTGTGGGTGTCTACAGTGCAACAGTTGTCCACTCCTTGCTTAAGATGGCAACCAAACCTCCATCCGGTTTCCAAGGGGATTCCCCCTGAGGAAAAGAGTCCGATTGTCATGGGGATGTCTACACAGTTCAGCCTCTGTCTTCACATCTCTGACAGATGTCACGTTTGCACCATACCAGGAAATCTTTGATGGCCTTCCACTACTAGAGCATGGTATATCAGGTGACCCTTATCCTTGACCCTACACTACAGAATGGACCACCTACACACACACACACACATGCGTGACTAAGGGAAATAGATATTCATGCCAATTTCAGAGAGGTCTTATCAATGCAGATGAGGCAGGTCTTTTGACAGGAATGAATTATTATCACACTCTACACAGCCCTGAAGGATGATTTATACAAGGATTTCCCTGCTTCTGCTCCTTGAGACATCAGTCATGCATTTGAGCGTCTCTGTGGCCATGCCTTTGCTAACAACTGTCACCATGCCATGTTATCTTTAGGTTCACGGTAGGCTTTTGTATTGGACAACAGACAATGTTTTAACTAATATGAGATTTTAGTCTCTTTTAGCAAATCTAAATTGGCCTTCTGTTTTGACATTTTAGACAAGTGACATTGAAAGTATGTGGTAAAAGAAATTATGATTTAATGATAATGATGATAAATAACATATGCCATGATTTGGCATATCTGTTGATAAAAAATAGTATGATAAACAAAAAACACTCACTCAAGGATAGTGTTTGTTTCATGGGACGCTGCTTCTTCACTTTTAGCCAACCACATTCCTTGTGCTCTACTCCGACAGTTCCATTACCTCACTAGTCTATCCCAATGTTGAGTCACAAGGCTCCCCGTCCTCTATCCCCTCATGGCGTTTTGTCAACAAACCGCAGTCCTAGTACAGTAGTTTTAACTGCCCCTGTCTGGCCTCCTTTTGACGGGAGAGACTATGCGTTTCCCCCCTGGCTTTCCAACAAACAGTACGACCATTACCGCGTGACACCATTTCAGATAGATTGATGATGATACTCATCGCGTGAGATGAACTGTCGCCCCGAATGAGGTCCGACTAAAAGAATGAAAGCTAGTGGCCTATTTCATCACAAGCCATTAAGCATGACATCATCGGCTCAAAGATAGCCTATATCAAGCGATGGATTGGAACGTTTTGTGCTTTTTTCAATGACTAATAAAACGTGAGTTTCATAATAAAGACGTATATCAAGATTCGCTATGATGCTAAATGTATGCATTCTAGCATAACAGTGCTATATATAACAAATTCACAAAGCATCCCAGATATCAACATGGGGAAAATATGCTTCCATTTTGATGCAGCTGTCTGCTAGTAGCCTATAGGGTAGGTACCCCCAACCAATCCACTCTAATTCCTTATCAAAATTCTCGTAACAAACGACGTTCAAAGCTTCTGGGACGTAGTAAGCTAAAACTTTGTAGGATGGTTGTAAAACATCTAGTCGAGAACAATTCCAATATTATCTATCAGATCATTTGGAATTGATGAGTATGTCCGCCATAATCGATGCATAATCATTGCTATGTAGCTATATTATAATAGGCCTATATATAAGCAACTTGCCTATATGTGCAATTCTAAATCAATGTAATATCCAACCCAAACAGGGAATGGACAAAAAAGCACCCGGCTAACCTGGGATTTAGGCTCGGAGAACAGCTGGTTTTACTATTGGCACAATAATCGGTTGCTCGCCTTCACCCCACACAGGACAAGTATTCAATCGCTCAACAGTTCATCCCGCCGGGTAACTGTTTTAATCTAAATTCCGGTGCGGGAATGAAACCACACAATCCGTTCTCCTGGCAACTCCACCGTGACACACAGGCTGGTATCTGGAGAGGTATGCAGTCAGGAAAAGTAGCGGATCGGTTGTGGTCAAACAGCGCAATTCGGAAAACGTCGCAAACAGCAAAACAATGTTAATAATGTTATCTAGCCATGGATAACAGAATGCACATTGTGAGCTAAAAAATGTATCCTACCATGACCTGTCATTCAAGTCATCATCAACATTAATGCCATAGTTTCGAAGTGGATAATGTTGTTCTAATGTATTTTATAGGCGTTAACTCTTTACGTTGCGTTACACATGTCTCACATACTAGGCTACAGCTATCCATTCATAAGAAAAGGTTTACACACAATTTAAACAGAAATAGCCTTGCTCTTACCCCCATCTCAGCGCAGTTAGTCTGGTATCCTCAGCAAATGACACGGGTATTGGTTGGATTTAATTACAATAGTATAATGTAGAAACAGAAGCGAAAACTGTATTTCGCCGCTACTGGAGGAAACACGCTTTTCTTCTAGGCGGATTACAGGACAATGATCCACTAATAAATGATCAGAGCTAATTTATAAGACGAACGGCCATGTGAATATGTGAGATTGCAACGTTTCATTGAACACACGCAAAACCTAATTCCCCCGCCCCCAAATAAAACGATAGGGCCCGTTTAGGTGAGAAATTATGAAATGACAGGCAGGCACGCAATACGCGTTGCTCTCTATTTTGCGAAAACGATGCCTGGTGAAACTGAACTGCGAGCCGCTCTGTTATTCTGATTACGTCTCCCTCCGCTGCAATGCACAGCTGCCGTGACACTCCCTTTCCACAACCCACTCCGCGGGTGAAAGAAGCGCCGTTGGGTGTGAAAGATGCGCCGCCCCGACGCACAAGGCTGGACATCTAGCTTTGTACCTAATCAGCCGCAACTATAATCAGCCCACAGAAAATTCTGCGTCCTAAAATACTGCATTCCAAACAAACAAAGGAAAGTCCCCTAATTTGGATTTAAGATGGTCAGTTATCATTCAATACAGTGAGCGTAGGCATATATTGTCTATAACTGAAAACTCAATAGAAAGGCTATGCTAAAGTCTACTATATGCCCATTTCTGGAACAAATTACATCAGTGTCCCCAATGGCCAATGCGAGTTCTTCTCTACTACCTTAGAACAAGTCCCTAGCGTCAACTGTGTTCGCCATGTAGGTTGGATAAGAATCACACATTAATGAATAACGATTTTGTAATGTTCAAAACACTTCAAAGCATACTGAACATAACTAGAATTTCAAGTCTATTTTTGTATCCAACACCTGCTGTGAGTGCTTACTCAATTAAGGTTTTGTTTTTGGACCCTTTAAACTGGGCGTGCCATGACACTGGAAAGGACAAAGGGATTGTGTTTTAATATTGACTTGGTGTGTGTGTTTGAGTTTAGGTGCTTAAGGTATTCATTTAGGAACATTCTTATTTAGTTGGTTTTAAAATTGCATCAAGCTGTTATTCCAATACAGTAAAAAAAAGCATCTCTATTAATAAAATAACTAATCAGATATTTGCAATAACATTTAACATATTCTTCATCTAGATGTTGTTATCTAGGGCCACATGGAATCAATGTATGGAACATCAGCAAAATGCTGAAACAAACTGTCTTCTCACAGACTGAGAGAGATACAGACAGATAGTGAGTGAGTGACTTATAGATATATAGAAAGACAGACAGGGATAGACAATAGAGAGAGATAGAGTGCGTTACTTATAGATAGATATATAGAAAGACAGACAGGCATAGACAATAGAGAGATATAGAGTGAGTGACTTATAGATATATAGAAAGACAGACAAGGATAGACAATAGAGAGAGATAGAGTGAGTAACTTATAGATAGATATATAGAAAGACAGACAGGGATAGACAATAGAGAGAGATAGAGTGAGTGACTTATAGATAGATATATTGAAAGACAGACAGGTATAGACAATAGAGAGAGATAGAGTGAGTGACTTATTGATAGATATATAGTATAAATATATACTACATAACTACTGTATAATACCAACATTGGATTGGAATCAGACGTTGGTTTGAAGAATCTGGAGTGGAACTCGTGTCTCCTAGAGGGGATATGCCGTGGTTTTGCCTTGGAGAATGACGTTGATGGGATTTGCTGATCATCAAGGCCAATTTTAGAGATCAAAGTGAACATTCAGGCCATAGGCCGCTTTAGAGACATCTTTCATCATCGCACAGTGTATGAGAGAAAGTCAACGACCTCTGATTAATTGGCCCTACATTCACCTAACCCTCTGAGACAGTACAGTAACTACAGAGGAGTAATCCGTTTAACGATTGCATAACAACCTAGAACTACGTGCCGTGATGGAGGTTTTACTGAACTGCCATTGTCCTCCTCTCTATCATTTATTGACATATCCATGTTTTTCAAGGGAAACCCTTTTTTTGTAGGTAAGGGTGGAATTTCCTGAAGGGAAATTGCAAAACACCCTGCTAGAGGCCCAGAGAGCCTTATTAGATTGTGTAGAAGTACAGGAAATGATCGGCTTTATGTGAGCCAACCCCCCCAAAAATTAGGCCCAATTTTCTTTTTCAGCACTTCATCTTTTCCTTTGACCCGGACGAGCGGAAGTGAGAGAGGAAAGAGAGAGAGGGGAGAATAATAAGGTTGCTACGGCAACTGCTGCCAGGTAATCTTGCCAATTAAGACTAAATAACAACACATTTAGAAAATGAGACAGCGGAAAGAAAGGAATGTTGGAGAAAAAACTTAGACAAACAGAGTAAGGGAGAAAGTGAAAGAGAGACTCATTGAACGAGTAAAGGTAATGATCTTCTAGCCTCAGGTGCGCTGCTTTTTTAAGTTGTCTTTATGGAAGAAATGCAATTAACTCCCCCATCCAGTATCATATAATCAGTCCCGATATGTAGACAAAGAGATTTTGAATAGAACGCATCAAGTGGGAAAACATGCAGAGGGATTGTTGATATCCGGAAGGACCTTCCACATAAAGCATCAAGTCCAAATCGTGCTTTATACTATACCTTCATCCTATTTAACTACACTATGTCCTGAACTAGTTAAGGGACAATACAAATATCCTCTACTACCACATAACTCGAGACCACTGCAAAGCAATACATAAACATTCGGATTGAAATATTGTCGCAAAACTGGGATTGGAATGGAGCGTTCCATTAATCCCATAAGTATCGTGGCACAGTTGCAAGCCCGTTTGGATGTTTCTTCTTCTGACAGGGGAAATCGTTGTCTGTTGCAGATCTCAGAACAGGCCCCCAAATCCTATTCACATACTGGATGTTCCGTAAACACATAACAAAATACTGAACACAGGGCAGTGAAGTACTACAATAACCAGTGTGTCCTCAGAAGTGGCAGCTCCAGACTGGCACCAACACTATCAGCAGATAGAACTGTCCATAACATGCAGGTCTAGTGACCATCACCCCTGCACATGGGAGACTCCGAAGGACATTCAGTTTGAATAAAAACACGCTGTTTTTAACCCTTTAAATATTTACTGTAGTTACAAAGCGTTGAAGTAAGTATTTGACTGAGGCCATGGAGGCCAGCGAGAAGATTGGTGGGAGATCAAATCAGATTTGAAGGTAATTGTTCTATTGAACAATAATGTCTGTATTATTAAACATACTCAATGCAATCATGTACAGTAAGCAAAAATGTGTTGCATGTGTCTTTAGTAAACTGACTAGTGAGCAATTGTTCTGTGACTGTCCCTAACATTGCAAGAACAAAGAGTTGGGAATAGATCAGGGATTCACCAATCAGGACCTTGATGTGCCTGGCAATAGTAATGAGTGTTGGAGTGGTCTGGAATGCATTGGCTACATCATCACGTCAATCAAATTGGTTGAGGGTTCAGAAGGGGGGGTCTGGTGCAAAGATAGACTTGTAAATGAAGAATGTCTACAGACTATATTGCAGATTGCAGTTTGGTTCCTGAGCTTTGAAAGAGATTTCCAGAAGTGTGGGTGGAGTGGGAGCTCAACCAAAGTGTCTGTAGCCACTGATCATTTCATAATGTATGTCAGTGTGTGTCTACATATTACTGCGAGGACATGCTAGCTCTGTGCTATTGTTAATGTACGCAGTACAGGGGGAGCTTTATGGCTTTATCTGAACACTGTAATCCAGGTTGCTGAACGTTCGACCTAATCTCCGACCAGACACCCAAAATGGAGTGTGTGTGTGTGATTTTTCGAACCCCAGAATGACACAAATACAGGGGGTGAGGGACGGGCAGACATATGTTGTCATCAAAAGAAGAACAAAGAGAACGAAGGACTGAAGAAATCCTGAGAGGGCAGGAAGGAGGGATGCTGTAAATGAAGCGTGAAAGGAGCATTATTATGAGTCAGAGAACAGAGAGATACGAGGAGAGAAATGGAAGAGGTATGGGGCACTGTGTAGGATAGACGGAAGAGAAGAGACAATAAACACATGGTCAGTGTTCTCATAGCCGTCCAAGCAATCAATGGAGGGCGTTTGCTGAGGGGCTGGTGGAGGTGGACCAGAGCAAAAAATCGTTATTAGGTTTATAGTACAAGTTAGGGTTAGGGGTTAATGGAAAGGTTTAGGATGGGAGTTAGATGTTCGGTTAGGTTTTGGGTTTGGAAGTTAGGATTTTAAATGAGGAATAAAGTTTTGGTCACCTCATGAGAAAGATTGCTGAAATAATATGTGGGTGTGTGTGGACTTGTGTGCGCGCACATGTTTCATGCATCCAAATCATATACCTGGGGAAAAATCTTGGCAGAGACATCATGCATGATGTGAATATCATTACCATTGGTGCACAGAGCACAGATACATCCTCCAGGAAGGGAAGGACAGAACCAAAGGCATACGTGTTGGGCTGTTGCATAACGCCACTGTCTGAAGAAAACCTGAAGAAATACACTATTTTCCCGTTAACACCACAATTATTAGATAACCTAATAAATCATGAATGCTGATTGCCTTGCAGCTATGAAATATGTAAGTAATAAGCCTTAAGAGGCTGTTGTTTATGATCAATGTACCGAGGCTTTATGCATTACTTTGCCATGCCTTGGGACAGAAAAAGCACTTTGCTGTGGTATATTGGCCACATACCACATCCCCTCATGCCTTATTAATGAAATATAACTTCAGAAGTTATTTTGTAGGAATGTTGCTTTTCCTAGAGACACATTTTTTATTCGTTTAAGAATACAGTCTGCTGTCCGTGTGTAAAACAAATTCATCAAGCAGTGACGATCAGCTCCTTATTAAAATATGTAAATATGGGTTACTTATGGTACCTCTCAGGTTTAAGTGAGTATAGATCAGATATAGCATGGGGATACACCGTCCTGGCTTTTATTAGATGTACAGGACAGGCCTTTATCAGATGTACAGGCTAGATCTGTATCAGATGTACCAACCAAGCCTTTATCAGATGTACAGTCCGGCCAGTCCTCTATCAGATGTACCGACCAGCCAGTCCTTTATCAGATGTTCCGACCAGGTCTTTATAAGATGTACCAACCAGGTCTTTATCAGATGTACCGACCAGGTCTTTATCAGATGTTCCGACCAGGTCTTTATAAGATGTACCAACCAGGTCTTTATCAGATGTACCGACCAGGTCTTTATCAGGTGTACCAACCAGGTCTTTATCAGATGTACCGACCAGGTCTTTATCAGATGTACCAACCAGGTCTTTATCAGATGTACCGACCAGGTCTTTATCAGATGTACCGACCAGGCCATTATCAGTTTTACTGACCAGGTTTTGTTAGATGTACCAACCAGGTCTTTATCAGATGTACCGACCAGGTCTTTATCAGATGTACCGACCAGGCCATTATCAGTTTTACTGACCAGGTTTTGTTAGATGTACCAACCAGGTCTTTATCAGATGTACCGACCAGGTCTTTATCAGATGTACCGACCAGGTCTTTATAAGATGTACCAACCAGGTCTTTATCAGATGTACCAACCAGGTCTTTATCAGATGT